>CM062294.1:345294251-345461017 GCA_031216915.1 Pictodentalium vernedei
ATTAAACATTGGTACCTAAATTAATTCTTATTGTCTGTTTAAAATGTAGCAGTCCCCACT
The DNA here is from genome assembly GCA_031216915.1 of Pictodentalium vernedei. NCBI lineage: Eukaryota > Metazoa > Mollusca > Scaphopoda > Dentaliida > Dentaliidae > Pictodentalium > Pictodentalium vernedei. Next base: position 345,294,312 of record CM062294.1, read on the forward strand.
AGCTCTCCACAGCAGTGAAAAAAGAGAAGAGATACTTCTCTTTTTTCACCATTCTATCTCATAAGTGAAAAAGAGTTAAGAGATACTTCTCTTTTCCACTGTGGGTAAGAGACTGCATGTTTAACAACCAATCCCTCCATTCAGTAAAGTGTTTTGCGGTTTAAGGTATGAAGAGATTGATTAATAAACATATATTTTGCCAGTATAAAGTAATTAGAACTCTACCCCATAGCTGGCACTATAGGCCAATGCATTTAACACTGAATTCCCCATACCCCAATGCTGGCACTATAGGTCAAAAACGAACATAGGATTCTCCATAGGGATTTTGGCCTATAGTGACAGTTTTGTGGCCTATAGTGCCAACATTGGAGGCAGGAAAAAGAAATCCCTATGGAGAATCCTATGTTAATTTTTGGCCTATAGTGCCAGCATTGGGGTATGGGGAATTCAGTGTTAAATGCATTGGCCTATAGTGCCAGCCTTCACTACTGCTATTTCATGAGAAAGTGTTTTTTAGGATAATTGGTGGAATATTGTCTGGCCCTGGGGCTTTATGTGGTTTTTGTTGGTTGAGTAGCATTTGGATCCCGGAAGTAGTTTAGCGATGGCACGGTTGAATAGTTTGCAGGTTGTGACATGTAGTCTGATGTTTCAAGCTGCTCCTTTACTCTATAGAGGTCACAAACATAGAAGTAGGAATGAAAGAAGGCAAAAGGTTTGTCAAAGAGAGAGTCATGGAAGATTGCAATCGAAACTGGCGAGCAGGGGTTAGCGTGAAAAGATCACTGCAGGGGTTACAATATAAAGAAAAGCCAGCTTTTGAGAAGTACCTAGATGGCACCTTTGGAGGGTCACTGCTGTTCAAACTGAGATCAAGATCACTGGAGCTTCGGGGAAAAATTGGGAGAGACGGGGAAAAGGGATGCCAAATGTGCCACTCTGGAGTAGTGGAGACCCTGGAACATTTTCTCTTGGAATGCCCACAGTATATACCTCATAGAATAAAATTTACTGGAAGAATAATGCAGAAGTGGGGTGAAGAAACAAAGGATAGATGGCTGAAGGGGGACACGAGGGAGAGGGTAGGAATGCTTATTGAAGAAATTGAAAAAGAGGAAGTGAGGGACACTATTAAGCAGTTTATATCTGAATGCTGGGAGGAGAGGAGGGGAAGAGGGGGTGGGGTGCAGGGGGAATGATGGCCTTCTCTTATGAGGACCGCGACAAATCAGCGGCTGGCCAAAGAGTTATTATTATTATTATTATATTGTAATATTTGCAGAGAATGCAGAGTGGAATTGATCATTTCGGATGTTTGCTTTGTCTTGTGGATTTTCATGTAGGATTCCATTTACTTTAAGGGACGAGACACTTCTGTGTAATCTTTTTTCTTATGTTTAATAAAGGTCCAAAAGCGTTTGTTCTTCTGGGGCTTTTCACATAGGTTGTCATTTTCTTGTTTGCTCCATGTGTTTTCTGTGTTCTGACTTTCCGAATCATTAAATAGGTTTTCAACATAGTTCCAGCATGCTTGTCTCATGCGTTTTTGGACTAGCCTTTTTATGTTTTTATAATGTAGTTGTGATTTTTCGTCTGCGTTTTTCTTCTTTATTTTATACAGTCATTCCTGTTTTTTTAATAGGTGTTTGAGTTCGAAATTGACCCATGGTAATTTAGTCTTTTTGTTAAAGGTTTTGTGTGGGATGTACTTGGAAATGCCATCGGTAATGGTGTGATGGAATGCTTCCCACATTTTATTCGGGCCTCTTTCTTGATCGGCTAGATCGGTGTGTAAAGATAGCAAATCATCTCGAAATGAACCCCAGTCTGCTTTTTTGTACTGTGGTATTTTACGAGGTGGTTGATCCAAACTAGCTGGAACAATGTTGCATTCTGCAAAGACAATGTCATGGTCAGACAGGCTAGGGATCACATCAAGTTTTGTTACTAGGTTTGGTTCATTTGTGAGTAGAAGGTCTAGGGTGTTTTGTTTCCTTGTTGGTTCCTTGACAAGTTGGTTTAGGCTGAGGTCTTGAATCAAATCGAGAAAGTCAAGATGTAGATTTGAGTGTGGGGTATTAGCTTTTAGGGTGGTGTCTCGCCAGTCCCAACCTGGGAAGTTGAAGTCCCCACCAATTATGTTTATTGAGTTGTTTGTATTTATACCTCTCTCCAAGGACATTTTTAGGTGTTTTAGACTTGTTTCGTCAGAAACTTTATTTCTATAATAAGAACAAATTTGGATATTTCTAGATTCTTTCAATTTTATTTTCGCCCAGATTATTTCGCAATCAGTGTCAAGTTCTGGTATTTCTTCGCTTTCAAGGCTTGCTTTCCAGTTCTGTCTTTTCTAAAGACTTTGTAGTCTGGAGGGAATATTTCTGATGACCTGATGTCGTTTGTTAGCCATGTTTCTGCACCAGTGACTACGTCGGGGTTGCAGCTGGCAAGCATATTTAGAATCCTGTCTTCCTTCATTTTCACTGATTGGAAGTTCACATTTATTATTCGTAATATGGGTTTATTTTTATCTAGATTTTTTCTCTCAGGAGTTGAGCTATGCAATGGTTTAATTTCAGGGCTTTTGCATGTATTTAGTGTGTCTGACAATGCTGTTGATTTTGAGTTTTCAGGCAGGTAGCATTGCTCTTTTATGCTCAGTGGGTCAAAAATTACAGAACTATAATTTGGATTTTGGCATACTTTGCAATGCCAGCTTACATCAAGTTTTGTGTCGCTTAAAAGATTGTAAGAACTAGAAGTTACGCTTTGGCATGTGGCGTGGTACGGTGTCGGGTCGTTTCGCCCCAAATCCCGTTCCCCCCCTGGGTCGTTTCGCCCCCATACCAGTTCGCCCCGGGTCGTTTCGCCCCAATTTTAAGGGTGGGTCGTTTCGCCCCATATTTTTCCCGGGGCGTATTGGGTGGGTTTGATAAAGAAATAAAGAAAAAAAAAACAGAACTAGCGGTTGAAATGATAATATAGTTTATTTTTATATAAATAAAATGCATTTGCTGTAATACAATAATGATCTTACAATGATAACAATGATAACATAACATCGAACAATTTAAACAATACATGATTTCTGAACAGTGAAATGTTGCGTTGAACAGTTACAATGCAAAAAACATAGATTTTATTCCATCTGACTTTCTCCGTCCCGGTCACCAGAAACTTCACCGTAAATATTGCTACATAATTTCAAGAACTGAGTTGTTGAAATCTCCGACTCGGTGTATTTGTCCCAAGCTTTTCTCAATTGCTCCTCAACTTTTATGTAGCGTGTTCTCTGGGCACGTTGAAGATCATCCGACGCAACACATGTTTCCACGGTCTCTGCTTCGCGTCGGAGCAGAGGAATGAGTTTGTAGATACCAAGTCCAATGGTGGCAGCCTTGTTGTTGAGTCTGTAATGCCATCCTGAAAAATTGAACAAAATAACGTTACAATATTTTTCGTGGTTGGTAGACTGGTCTACAACAAGCAAATAACCCCCCCCCCCCCCCCCCCCCTCAAAAACACCACTGAAAATAATGTATTTATTTTTATGCATTTACTACATTTATTCATCACACGGTATAGTTAGTTATATGTAGTATATATAACTTCGTCAATTGGCCGTCATGTTCGGAAGATTACTTCCTTCTAAGCGGCTTTCATTTTTGACTAATTCTTATTCATAGTCAAAAATGAAAACCGCTTAGAAGGAAGTAATCTTTCGAACATGAGGGCAAATTGACGAAATTATATAAAATATTTGATGAAGTGTTATAATTATATATTGACCAGCGGTTGTGATATGAATTTTCCGTGGCTAACTGGTGTTTATAAAGACATAGAAGGTCGGGAAGGAAAATGTGTTTTCAAAATCAAAAAAGAAATGCCGCACAATTAAAGCATACTTTGAAACAAGCTCTTTGACTCAAACGTGTCACCTATGTTTGTTTAAAAAAAACAAGTTGGAAAGGCGTTAACTTTAATCACAGCATCAAACGAGGACGATGTTTATCTTACAATTGATGTTAGAGAAAGTCAGTTGATTAATATGTTGTTTATCTTACAACAACATTGTATAGTTCCTTTCTTCTGATTAATGTTAGAGACAGTCACTTGATTAACATGATAGATATTCAGTCACAATGACCAAGGGACGTTTTTAGGAATCATTTGTTTGTCATCAATGTTAGAGAAAGTCACAGCATCAATCGAGGACGATTAACTGTTTTCGTCAGATTAATGTTAGTGTCAGTCACTTGATTAACACGATAGATATTCAGTCACAATGACCAAGGAACGTTTTTAGGAATCATTTGTTTGTCATCAAGATGGATTAACTGTTTTCGTCAGATTAATGTTAGTGTCAGTCACTTGATTAACATGATAGATATTCAGTCACAATGACCAGGGAACGTTTTTAGGAATCATTTGTTTGGATTAACGTCTTTTATCAAGGAGGATTTACAATAAGGTAAGACTACTCTATGGACTGAAAAATGAAAAAAAAAAATTTTACCCCGGGTCGTTTCGCCCCAATTCTGGGGGCGAAATGACCCGGGGCGAACGGGAAAAGGGGCGAAACGACCCGTGACCCGTGGTACCACTGATCGCAGGTGTCACAAACGATTCCGCAGGCTGACCAGTTGACCGCAACTATAGGATCTATTGTGTATTATATCAGGCATATTGAAAAATAAAACGGTAAATATTTGTATACTTGTCTAAACTAAGATAAAATTAATAAATAGTGTTTGTAGGGTAAATAATGTTTGTAGGGCAGCACACATACCTTGAATGTTTTGGATGCTGTGTTTGGATGGTCAGTCTAGCGCAGAAAATACTTACACTCACTGACTCACAGCAGGAAAACAGTCCAAATTTATTTGGTTGTTAATTTTTCTGTACCATGTTTTGGCTAGTAGGCCATGAGGATGTAATCCGTCTGCATACAGTTTATAATTATGGTATTTTTTCTGTTCTTTATTTCTGTTGCTACCTTTTTTTATAAATACTAGATCTTTTTAGGTCCCCAGAGAATTCGGGAGAGTGGACGTTGTTTAGTCTGTTTAGGTGGCGTATATATGTGTTGAGTTCATAGACTTGGTATTCGAGATTTTTGTCCTGAGACTCGAAATCGCTACAATTTTGGAGACCGACACTTTCATTTTTCTTTTGGATTGAGTACACTGGTAATTCTAGGAATGTTATTTTACTAGACCTACTCCATCAATTGACTTGAAACATATTGTTCACTTTCTGTCGGAAGTGTTTTTTTTTAACTTCGACTATGACTTCATTAAATGGGTCCAGGTCGTTTCGTACCCGGGACGTTTCGTCCCCTACTTGGTGGGACGTTTCGTCCCCGTGACAGGGTGGGACGTTTCGTCCCCAGTTGCTTTCATAAGCGTTCAAGAAGAATGCATCTCACTGATGCCGGTATATCAATGAATGTTTGTTGATATGTAATTATATTTAATTATTAATAATTATTAGTATGTTTTCATTAGCACTCGAGGATAGTGCAGTTCACTGACATGCCGGCACAACAAAGAATGTTTAATAATTGATTAAAAATATCTTCTAACAATTAACTTTTGGAAATCAAATAAAGTTATATCAATGAAAGATACCACTGTTAGTTATTTATAACACTCATCCTTTACAGGAATTTGCATTGGGGACGAATCGTCCAGGGGACGAAACGTCCCACCAATAGGGGGAGAATCGTCCCGGGGACGAAACGTCTCGGGGACGAATCGTCCCGGGGACGAAACGACCCGATCCCCATTAAATGAGAAATGTTCTTTATTATGGGCACTTAGAAGTTTCCACCGAGTTTGTTTAGTTCTGGTGGTACTTCACAAGTTGTTTCTCTCATTGTCAATGTGTATTTGTTTTTATTATGATATTCTGTAGAGATATGTTTATTGTTGTTGACTGACACTTGGAAGTGACCGCCGAGCTTGTTTGTTTACTACATTAACTATTATTGCTCCCCTCTCACTCTATGATCCCCCTATGATATAACGGACGTCACATAGCTTGAAGATGAACTAATAAGCAAATAAAGTTATTTGGGTCGCAAGGGATTTCAAATCGGTTCCAGGTCAACTCGCCCTCGGGTCAACTCGCCCCCGCCAGTTTTCCCGGGTCAACTCGCCCCCGATCGGGGGGCGAGTTGACCCGCATTTGAGGGGCGAGTTGACTCGGAAAAATTTTTTGGGGGAGTGGATAATTTTTTTTAAAAAATTGGGGGAGGGGTAATTTTTTTTTTGGTTAAATTGCCGAGAAAAACTGAAAACTGAAAAATAAATGAAGTACTTACCTTCAAAATTTTTAATCATCCTTTTAGAAAATCCAAGAATTAAAACGTAAATCCTTTCAGAGAAAACCTATGGAATAACAGGGAGCACATAAACACAACATACTAACATCTTGAAGGCAGACGATACAATGATTGAATAAAAAACAAATCTACAGGGACCGAGTTGACACGAATTACTCAAACTGAATAGCGGTTCTTCAAAAACATCTTTGATGAATTATTTTTTTGTTAACAGTCAAGATGTTGTTGTTGTTTTTACAATAATCACATACCAGTTGATGTTTATTTGAGATTGATTGTGTGGCTGATTGCCTTTCATCATCATGTTTTCAAAAGTGTCGATTGGCATCACTTTTATCAGCCGCCTGCAATGTATATAAAATGTGAAATGTGCAACCTACGTTTCTGCAACATACACAAGAAACCACCAAACACTAGGCAAGGATTGAAACAAGCTTGTCTAGCTGGGGACGAGTGTACATTTTACATTTACACAATCTAACACTCCAACGTAAACTGCGGGGAATTCTAACCGCGCGCATACCCTCTCAGACTCCATTTGAGGCAATAGGAAAGATAGGCCTGTGTGACCCAAGTGAAATAACATTTCCCCACTCCTCGGCGAAAAGGAAATAGGTTTTACTTCCCCATAGTTCGTCATATATTTCTCGGCGATTTCAATACATTTTCATGTTTAGTTAGTATAAATGTGTCTTTACGTGTTTTGTACGAGTGCTGTAACCAACTTTATAATGTAATTTATATTGTAAAATAATAAATATATATTATTGAAATAAAAAATGCTGGTCTGGCTGGACTTCATAATATTGTTGTAAATAATAGATTATAGTATTAAAATAAAAAAAAAAATGCTGATATAACTAGAGTTACGGTTTTTTTTTACTGGGGGCGACTTGACCCGGGGCGACTTGACCCGGGTGGACAAGACCCGAGGGTGACATGACCCGGGGGCGAGTTGACCCGTTCCCTTTCAAATCCTACATCGCCCCTGTGTGCCTTCGGCGCGATGAAAATTTTCATTCATCGGATTTTAAATCTCACATCGTCCCTGTGCGCCTTTGGCGCGCTGAAACTGTTCATTCATCTTTCATCCTGAATATGCAACATTGTACGCCAGATATTAAAGGAAATATACTGCAATTGAAAAGGAAATAGAGTCACTGTGAACCAACTATAGAGACGTAGATGTTAGAATGACCGAATGCCTCCATTGTTACAAATAAAATTTACAGACTTGGAAAAACTAAAAAATAACTTTTGTAATTATACATCTATATATCATTAAATGATTATACTTGTACCACAACCAGTGTTTTGTATGACATTTTGTTTTTATGTGTATAATATGTCAAATTGTGGTGTTTGAGTTTTTGTGTTGTTAAGTTGTGAAATAATGTTATTTAATGTTATTAGAATTAATAAATAATTACCTTAAACCGCTTGTCAATAATATTGTCACTTGCCATATCCACATACAGAACTTTATTTATTTATTTATTTATGTTTAAGGTCACATATTTATGCACAATGGCTAACCATGAACGTGACAGTTTTACGGGTGGAGGAAGCCGGAGAGAACCACCGAGCAACGACGAGCAGCTGCCAGCATCGTAACTCCGCACTGCAGCACAGGCAGGGTTAGATTGGTTGAAGACATGCGTACCATCGACGTGCAGTACGCCTTAGTACACGGCGCCATCGTGCCCCCACGCGGGCAATGGAGATAAAGTGTCTTACCCAAGGACACAACGCGGTTGCCACAGGTGGGATTCGAACCGAGGACCTCTCGGCTTGCAGCCTGCACCTCTACCTACTGAGCCACCGCGCTCCCCATACAGAACATGAATAGATTAATTAGCAGTCAAGCACTGAGTACACGAGCCGAATCTTCCCGGCCAAATCTTCCCAGGGCCGAAAAATCCGAGGCCGAATCTTCCCAGGGTCGTATCTTACCAACACACTCTCTCTCCAGAGCTACCTATTCTAATTTTACAAGCAAAATATCAAGACGACGGTATATTTGGTGATAAAAACCGACAACATGTGCCCTGGAGAGAAAGCGAAGGACTAGATTTCCAGACTGTAATCAGTCCACGTTGCATTCTGTTGTCTTGTGCATTAAAGTCAATATATTTCATCACTCTAATGGGAGGGCAGTGTTCGTTTGTTGTCTATAACATGCAATCGGGACAACAAGGATTATTACAGATAACCCGGGGGGGGGGGGGGGGGGGGGGGGGGGGGGGGGGGTCGCCAAAAAATGCCAGGATACAAGGTCCGGGTGGGTGGGTCCGAGCCCCAAAGTGTAGTTTTTGCCGGTGTCATGCAATTTTTTGCCAAATATCATTTTACAGACAAGTAATTACCACCAAAGTGAATTCGAGTGCTTAGATTCATAGCTTAGAACAGAATAGAGCATTGATAATGTGTTGGGGGCTCCATGTTAGAATTTTTTCCCCATGTTTTACACTTCATTAGGGGTGGGTCCTGTTCTGGGTCTGACAAAAATGTGCAAAACAAAAAGGTGATTCCCAGCTATTTGGTCATGATTTTCACTCCTTTATATTTCTACTAAGGCAGTCTGCCTCTTATTAGTGCTTTGTAGCTCTTATTATTTGATTCTTCTGTAAGCCTCAGGGTGCCTCATGCCATTGGTCTGGTGTGCTTCGATGTATGGAATAACTGGAAAGATTGGTAGAATAAAAATCTTGATTGTGGAAAACGTGTATAATTTCAAGGTAAATATGATTCTAGTGACACTAACATGAAAAATTAAATAAAAGGCAATTCATCTCAGACAAGCCACCCTGGCATGGGTCCAGTGGCGTAGATAAGGGGGGGGGGGGAGCGGGCGGGCTCCGCCCACCAGAAGTTTTGTCGGAAATGTTTTGGGACCATTTTTAGGCGAATTTATGCCTAATAACATTAAAATGCTGACTTTGGGGATAAAAACATGCCATTTGGGGTAAATTTTGAGTAAAAAGACCAATTTTCAGTACATGTGCAGTAAACAACAGATTCTTTCTGTTTGTTTGGGTTTTTGTTGTTACACTGTCGGAAAATTTTCGGTCTGTCGGAAAATTTTGGGCTTGCCCCTCCGCCAGCGAGAAGCTATCTACGCCACTGCATGGGTCAAAAAACGTCAGTATTAGGTCTCTCTCAGACCAACTGTACAAACTGAACATTTAACCGAAAAGTAATGAAATGAAAAACAACTATTTCTTGAGGACAGTAAATTGAAGATATCCAGGTGGGAACAATATATTTTGGGCAGGGCTTCTTGGTGGTGGGATTCGACTGGTGTCTGAACAGACATGTTGTACATCGGGGTAAGGGTTGTGTTGCTTGGAACTTGAAGGGGTGTATATCTGCAATTCAGTTAGTGGAGGCGGGTTCCAGTGGTTACCTGGGGGTCTGATGCTGCATTTCCGTTGTGGCTTTATATGCAGAGAGATTGTTTTGGAGCCATCTGTGGCTAGGGATGTCTTGGATGCCCAAGAGCAGGGCTGGGATATCGGACAAGTTGGTTTGCGGCACCTTTCATGTTTGGAAAAAGTATTTATTTATTTGATTTAGGTAATTTGAATACTTCGTTAAACATATTTTATAAATTGGGGGTGGGTCCCCAATTGTTTTTGAGGAAAAACTGTGCGCGAGGGGTGGGTGTCCAAGACATGACTGGCAAAAAGTTGCATTCTGGGGGTGGTAGGTCCCAAAAATTGAAAATGTAAAAAATTCCACCTTGTATCCGTAATTTTTTGCCTGCCCTCGAAGACCCCCCCCCCCCCCCCCCCCCCCCCCCCCACCCACGCCCGACCTCCCCCCCACTGGATAACCTGGGATAGATAGATAATACTTTATTTTACGAGGAGTAAGAATCCAGAGTTCTTGTCGTGATAGATTTTATAAATATATTTCTGTTATTTATACTCCGCAGTTCTTGTCCTAATAAGCCCATTGCCGATTAGCCATCTTTGACGTTAATGATATGCAAGGTCAGAAGTAGCTTCGGGTAAACACTTCGATCAGACTATCTGTCAAGACTGTCATACATGCGATAGAAACAACCAAAATGTTTCGCTTGAAACGAGAAAATGTGCATTTTCGATTTAATACTAATAAAGGTAGAAAAATAGCACACTTTCAACACTTCATTTAATGGACAGGGCAAAATAATAATGATTTTTTAGTGAAATGAATACCGCAATGAACCCCTTCCCACAAGCGAAGGTAGACTCGGCATCATGGTTTGGTTTTGTTGACGAGTGACAAAACTGCAGATATATCACTGAAATGACACAAAAATGTCTGCGTGAGTGAAAATGCTAACCCTGGGTATCCAAACAACCAACCCATACAAATGTTTTCAAGCATAACACACAGATGTTCCAGCTGGAAGAGGTTGGGGGTGGAGGGGGCGTGGTCCCTAAAACGTGAATGAAAATCGTCTGCTAGTAGCAATGTCGCGTGTCTACTAATAATATTTTGTCCATATACAGTACAAGTCAAAATAAGTTGAAGAATAACCACTACCGGTATAAACTATTGATGTAATGTTTCCTATACTAATAACACAAGAATCGGACATAAAAATATATGTACATGTACATGTATGATGTAACCTTTTTTAACATGTTTTGGGTTTATACACAGCATTTAAGGGGGTTAGTTGCATTGGAATTCATATTGCATTATATTTTCCAATACATAGAAATTCAAAATGTAATTTATAATGTGTACGAAAGAATATTATTTCAGGAAAACGAATTTTTGGGGTTGGCGTAGCTTTGATATGCCAAAAATCATACCCATGAGTGGTGGGAATTTACCCTTTTGGTACTTAATTCTTTTTTTCTCAAACATTGGAAAATGGATTGATAAGAATCTCCATAATCCACACACCTCACTGCCTAACCCTTAATTAACAAATTGACTGCAACTTCACACATAATTCATGAATTAGCAGGTAAAAATGTTTTTTTTAAGTTTTGTACAAGACACATAATGTGATCTATCATCGGAACAAGATTGTTTCTCCGAGGATCACATGATTCGATTTGCTTGAGGCTTTTTGTGTAAATTTGAAAAAATTAAATTTAAATTTCCAGTTTGAATGTTATCTGTGGATAAAGATTTAAAAAGTAAAGTACAAAATATATTATACTGCTTTATTGTGATCAGAGTACTACAATTGTAGATTATTTCAGCAAGTCAAAACTTCGTATTTTAAATCTGTTTTATAATCACGAAATATTGAAATATGATTATGGCTACAGTCGAATAATTTTTAATAGAACAACTCTGTAAATGAACAATTATTTATTTAATAGCTAAGTATGAAATGTCTGGAAAAAAGACGTCTACCCTGTTCCTCAGAACCCAAATCACCCCACCCCACCCAAAACCCTCCGCCAGTAACACAAAAACAACACACTAATGCAGTTAGCCAAGCACAGTGAATAGCCGGAGATGTATATTTAATCAATTAAATCATTAATATATCCATGAAGACACAATATAAATTGTCAATTTACGTACAGAAAACTGGTAACTCAACATATGACGGTCACGTGGCGGCCCAGGAAAAACCATAGATAACCCTAACAATTTTTTTTTTTTTTTTTTTTTTGTAGATTGGAGGGAACTATGGAAACCTGCTGTCCGAAGCAAAGCCAGGCGCAACCATGGAAAGCGGACACTCGCCTCTTTGTCTTCGTTTATTTATTTGTTTGTTTTAAATATATGCAAACTGTAACCATTCCAAACTAAAACAGAAAAACACCTAAAACGATGACGTAAAGTTTGATCGTAACAGTGCGAAGGCTAGAATGACAGACGAACTCTGCGTCACACGACGCACGGACTACCCTAGTCCAATAATATTAGCCTTCGCCTGTGCTCCGAATTTATTATTTTTTTATTTTTAATATGTCGCACCGTCGAAGTCTAATCTGATCTTTCGTTTTTCCAGCAGCAAAGTACGAAATTAGGCGACATAACACTAATATGATGAATACTCATTCTCCATACATGTTCCCACATTCGACAAGAATAATATGCCTTCACATTCACATTAGATGTATAAATTTCCTATACTTACTGTCGAATTACGTATTAAATACCAATAATTAAATAAAAACATTTTTTCAAGCGGTAATGTTACAGCGGTTGGAAAATTGTTAAAAATCGTATCCCATTTCCGGGAACGGACCTCAGCGGTATTGCAACGACTGCCGCGTCGTTTGACTTGGTGTGCACTACATTATCAGTATTCCGTTTTTCACTCCGCGTTTCCGTATCAACCCATCTTCCAGTTCAACAGTTTGTTTCGAGTTGAAAAAATTGCAGTGCAAATGACGCCTAAATAATTCAAAATATCGATTTATTTGCAAGAAAATGACCACCAGAATGAAGAAAAATGTGTTTTACACAACTGTCAATCGGAAGTAGGAACCAGGTGGGGAAATTTGATCTTTAATCGAGGTCCAACCGTTCAGCGAGAGTCTCTCGCTGAACTTTGCTGCTGGAAAAACGAAAGATCAGATTAGACTTCGACGGTGCGACATATTAAAAATAAAAAAATAATAAATTCGGAGCACAGGCGAAGGCTAATATTATTGGACTAGGACTACCCGCACAATAACATACAGTGCACAGCACACTGTTGACGGATAGCGCATAAAAACTACGGAAACCCGTAAAGGCAAAACGAAACATCGAAGACAATATTTTTCGGCTATACTTCGAACCGCCGAAAAATACATGTCTACACTGTTCCTCAGAACCCAAATCACCCCGCCCCCACCCAAAACCCTCCGCCAGTAACACAAAAACAACACACTAATGCAGTTAGCCAAGCACAGTGAATAGAACCCACAAAGAACGGGGTGGTGAAATGAAGAATTGTGTTGACACGTCACACATGAATATTATATGTTCGTGGTGTAACAAAAACACAATTATAACACTTGCGACGAAAATGTTTGAAATGATTAACGTTTTATAAACCAAGGTTTTTGGTAACCGCTAGTCTATGCTCCAACGAATCCGCAACATACCCGACTTTAGCCTGATCACTTTTCCATCGACCATGTCTCTTCCAACAACGGTCGTTGACACCTTGATTCGCCGCGGAGCTGGCACCACCGGCCCTCAAAGAATGTAAACCAACATTTACATCTCCGCACACTTCTTTGAGCATTTTGACAATACACTCCCTCGCCCTGCTGTAACTTAAAGACCCGTTACCTCTAATAAAAGCACAAGTGCCACCAGATCTGTAAACAGGCCGAAACAGAAAATCCGAAGAAGCAGTGCTTAATTTACCCAAAGCAAAATATCGCTGGGTTATTTTAACGGGGCATGTCGCGGAAACGCCCTGAGAAATAACAACTGTATTGCCTAACCGATATTGGTCGGTCTTGCTGCTGGAAATATGTAGCGCAAGGTAAGAATCATGAAAACAAACATCATTGCATTTCAAATGACTGGCTTCGCTATAGCGAAGAAAACCAGCGAAACTCAGCACAATAATTGTCAGATCTCTTACGATTAACAAGTCCGAGGATGAGTTATATTTGTCAACTAATGAAACAATGTCTTCGGATGAAACGTGAACCTTCTTAACACGAGGTTTTGCATTTTGTCGTAAGGATGATTCCACAAGGTTCTTACCAAAACTATTACTAGTTGGATCTGGCAAATTACAAATGTCATGCGCCTATTTAATCCCGTAAAACGCAGATTGAATAACGTTGGAAGAAACTCCGGTGTGTAACAAATCAGTGATATATAATGCCACGTGAATAGGCTGTCTTGGAAGTGGCGCACCACCTGCTGCAAGAATAAAAGTTCTCCACTTACTGAAAGCTGAAAAGTACTTAACCACTGTGCTGTCACTTTTGCTTTTTAACCAATAAAATGCCATCCTTTGGCTGAGCTCATCCACACGATCACCACGTAACTGTTCATCCCGAATCAGCTCCGATAATCTTCCACTAAGATTTAGACCTGTCAAAGAAACAAACATCAATCAGAAACAAATCTTGAAAGCTATCATATGGAAACCTACACCCGGGGAACCAAATATACCATTTTTGCCTCCCCCCCTCTCAATAATATCAGCACCCATTATCCTATGATCACAAATGAATGTGAAAAAAGATCCATCACGCGTAACAAACAAAGACCAAAACGGGGCGGATTGCCAAAAAGGGACAACCATAGTGCACCAGCCCTCTCATGCCTACGTTTTTGCAAACACTTCCTCACTAGCATGGGGGGAGGAACTAACCAATTGTTTTCGGAGCACCGACTTCTAGTAAAAGCGTCCACACCCTCTGTGCCATGGCACCAAAATTTTGAATTGAATCTCATAATTTTTGCATTGTAGTGGGTTGCAAATCTGTCTACAGTACGAGGGCCCCAGTCCGCATCAATAGAGTCAAAAACACTTTGTTTGACACCCCAATCATCACAATCCGCTAATCTACTAATTGCGTCAGCGGTAGTGTTTTGATACCTAGAAACCCACACAGGCTGAATAAAAATGTCTCCTTTCTTACAAAAATCGGCTATGTCCAAAGCAATAGTATGCAAGTTAGATTGACGGCTCCCTGTTTGCAATATACGTACGACATTTTGATTGTCTGTGTACCATAGAACATTTTTCCCCATCAATTCTGACTGCAAAGAACGTGAAACTCTTCACACTCTCTAACTCCCTCCACGTGGAACTCATAGAAACCTCACCGGTCTCCCATGACCCATTTGCAAACGTGTCCACGCCATTGACAAGGTAACCGCCGTACCCCATGGCGGAATCATCGCTATTCACTTGACAATCAAAATCATGATTAATGTTCAATCCCCTGCCATTGAGGGCTAAAGTATTGTCAAGACAGAAGACAATTTCATCCAACACAGCACTGGTTATTTGCACCGGAGCATCCCAGCTGGCTTTGCCCAACAAACACCGATACATGTTTCTCGTTCTGAGTCTAACCACTGGATCCATCGCTATTTGCATAGAAATGATCTGACCAGTGAGAGATGCCAACACTCTGGCTTTTAGAAACAGACGCTCATGCTTCATATTTTCTAATACAAGACTGATTACCCGTAATAACTTGTCCATCCGTTCGTCAGTAACCGCAATCTGACCTACCTGCGTATCCCAAATTAAACCCAACCAATCCAACTTACGAACTGGCTCCCACTGACATTTTTTCTCCGCAACCACAAAACCAAACGCCATTAAATCACGATGCACTGCGTCACTGACTAGCTGTGCCGACTCAAACGTCGAATCTCCCCCAAGACCATCGTCCAAGTACATGAGAACACGCAAGCCCTGCTGTC
This sequence comes from Pictodentalium vernedei, assembly GCA_031216915.1. Lineage (NCBI taxonomy): Eukaryota > Metazoa > Mollusca > Scaphopoda > Dentaliida > Dentaliidae > Pictodentalium > Pictodentalium vernedei. Next base: position 345,310,021 of record CM062294.1, read on the forward strand.
GCCAAAATTTCAGTAAAGGTTTTGTCAATTTAGTAAAAACGTAACCCGCTGTTGACAAACCGAAAGGGAGAACATTAAAAACATAAAATTTCATGGTACCGTTCATATTCCAAGATAAGCCAAGAAATGTTCTGTGCTCTGGAAAAATGCCAACATGATGATAAGCCAATTTTAACTCAAATGAAAACAAAAAATCGCATTTTGTAAACATACGTTGTGCCTCAAAAGAGTTTTCATACTTAACCTAAAATTTGTACAAATGAGCATTTATGTGCCGACAATCGAGTACCAACCGCTTTTTACCTTTGGCGTTTTCTGCATCAGTCAGCGGGTTGACCACACGCGGCGTGAAAGACACTTCTGAAATACAGCCCAACTACTGTAATTTAAGAATCTCAGATGTAACGAAATCTTTGTTTACCGCGGCCGACTTATTATTCGCTATTCTCGCGGTACCCGGGACTGTGTAACATGGTAACTTATAACCGTTTTCGATAATGTCAATAATGCTCTCGTTCGCGTCAATGTGCCGCCACTGGCTTACCGCGCGTTTCAAACGCCCGACAGGATACGTTGCACTCGAAATGAGCTCTTGGCCACCCGATACCACCCAACCTTCCAAACATTTGGAAACCCCAAAGTCATCTTGCCTGTCCCGCTGCAAGTGATCAAAATCAATACTTATCTTATTTAAATCCAATCTGGGCTGTTGCTGAATCGGTTGTGATTGCTTATGATCTCGACGCCAATGTCCCTGAACGCCACACTCAAAACATTGCCCGGACGCCCTGTAACTGCCAGTTGACTGCTTGAAAACGGCGATGGTTGGTTGACTCTATTACTGCCAAGACTGGAATATGGCTGAACTCTGCTTTTTCGGTTTTTCCTTTCCACTTTAAGCTTCTGAGCGGCCGCGTGTTCCGCTTTACGAATCCGCTTCTCATCATCTGAGTTTTCCGCTAAACAATGAGTCTCATACTCGTCGACTGTTCTCCGCCCACTCTCAGACTGGTCTGCAAGTTTGACAAGCTTCTGCCGATGGGTTAAAATGTCAATACCTTCGTCAATTTTCTGCACCGCTCGGTCCAATTTGCTGTCCGCAACGCCACTGTCGCTTATCAAAATCCTAGCCTCCTTGGCTTTGCTCAAAACCTTAGCATTGACTTTAAATTGTTCCTCCGTGCCTCTCTGCTTACAAGTGTAATTATCCGTTGTTAACTCCTCTATCTTCGAAAGTTGAGACTCTGACAACTGTCGATTGCTGTCCTTCATAGAACTTTCAAAACCACATAATTTGTTACTAATTAAAGTATCTATTCTGCCTAATAACTCGTGCTGGGACTGAGAAATTGTAGATTTTACTTCTGCCTGAATAAGAGAGGTAATCGCCGGCTCGTCCATGTTGATCGTAACAGTGCGAAGGCTAGAATGACAGACCAACTCTGCGTCACACGACGCACGGACTACCCGCACAATAACATACAGTGCACAGCACACTGTTAACGGATAGCGCATAAAAACTACGGAAACCCGTAAAGGCAAAACGAAACATCGAAGACAATATTTTTCGGCTATACTTCGAACCGCCGAAAAATACATGTCTACCCTGTTCCTCAGAACCCAAATCACCCCACCCCCACCCAAAACCCTCCGCCAGTAACACAAAAACAACACACTAATGCAGTTAGCCAAACACAGTGAATAGAACCCACAAAGAACGGGGTGGTGAAGTGAGGAATTGTGTTGACATGTCACACATGAATATTATATGTTCGTGGTGTAACAAAAACACAATTATAACACTTGCGACGAAAATGTTTGGAATGATTAACGTTTTATAAACCAAGGTTTTTGGTAACCGCTAGTCTATGCTCCAACGAATCCGCAACATACCCGTCTTTAGTCTGATCACTTTTCCATCGACCATGTCTCTTCCTACAACGGTCGTTGACACCTTGATTCGCCGCGGAGCTGGTACCACCGGCCCTCAAAGAATGTAAACCAACATTTACATCTCCGCACACTTCTTTGAGCATTTTGACAATACACTCCCTCGCCCTGCTGTAACTTAAAGACACGTTACCTCTAATAAAAGCACGAACCGCCGAAAAATACATTTCTTATGAGTAAAAATGCATGGTACAAGGTAGAAGCATATGTTCAAGTCTACAAATACTGTATGAATCAAAATAAGTCGCAGCATAACCGCAATGAACAAAGTAGCCCACTGCCATTACACCAATAGCACAAGAACCCGAAATCATTTTCCGGAAAGCTTTCTGTGAGAGCTTTCCCGAAAATGATGTCAGGTTCTTGTATTGCTGGTGTAGTTGAAGATGCATACTAGTAGTTTATAGTGGTTATTCTACGACGTATTTCGACTCGTACTGTAAGTCAAGTGATTTCTGAATTCCACTCGGAGGTCCGCTGGCTGGAATTTTGCTTCTGCAAAACAATATGCACATGGGCATCAACCACTGACCATACCCGATAGCCAGTAAAAACTTGTAACTCACAAAGCAAATCTGCAGTTTAAGGAGCACTGATAAGTTAGTTATCTGGTGGTCCATAAATTGCAGATTAGCTTGTTGAGTCCCAAACTTTCCACAAACTGGCAAGAATATGTTGGAAATATATGAATATCCACCTACTTAGAGGAGAAGTACAAAATCACCCTGTGTGTTCTGTAATACAATATCCATGTATGCACATTTTGGTCATATATCCGGGGTCGCGGAGAGTGTGGGGCCCAGGGTAGTAACTCCCAGAGCCTGTAACATGGGGGGGGGGGGGGTGGTCCAGGAGTCAAGGATCTTGGTTTCGCCTGCCCACTCTCTAGTCCAAGCATGACCCGAAAGACTGTATTTTAATTTTTGGTGTTTGGTACGTCCTTTCAAAAGGCGGTCCAAAACCAAAAAACAAAAAATATGGGCTTTCAGGCCATGTTTGACCTTGCCCCCCCACCCCCCCTCCCCCAAGTTTCTGACTCCTGTGCCAACAGTTAAGAAGGGACCTGTATCGTGAATGAAGCTATGCACTTGACCAACGGCTGTAATTCTGGACTGCATGATTCATGAAGTAATAACTTTATTAAATCAACTTGACGTAACCAAGTTACCACTTCAAGAATTGTGCAGTCAATATAGCTATGGTCGATAGGATATTGCCCTGGCTTTTCTAGTGTGTGTGTTGGGCACAGATTTTGCAGATCATTTGAGAAATCTGCGAACCGTCTTAGATAGATTTCGACTGTATCAATTGAAATTGAAGCCTAGAAAGGGTCTCCTGTTTCAACAAAAAATAGATTTCTTGGGATGACTAGTTTCCTCCCAGGAAATGGAAATAGGGGATCCGGTTTGCCAAGTTATTACAGACTGGCCCCGACTCCAAAGCATCAAAGAGATTGAAAGATTTTTGGATCTTGCCAATTACCACAGAGTATTTATAAAAAAACTTTGCTACTTTAGCAGCCCCATTGTATAAAAGAACAGGTAAAAAGGCAGTGTTTGAGTGGGGGAATGACGAAGAAAATTCATTTTTGCCGCCGGTTGTCCTCAAATCAGCAATGACAGAAAAGGTGGCACTGCAGCAAATTTTGGGATAGCTGTTCAGAAGCGACTGAAATCAACATCAAACCGACGCAGTGTAAATTTCGATGGAGATATCTTCCGCTACTGCTTCGGACATCTAGAATCTACATTGCTTTCTAAAAGTGATTTTCACAAACTTCCATTGTCAGAAGGGTGGTATTATCTAATCAACAAAATAGGAAAAGGTGTTCAGCTTTCTTTTCCCGTCCGCGTTACATTCAAATTGTGCATGAGAAAGAAATTTATAGTTTTAGATAACATTGTTAGAGAGGTCACTGCTCCAACTGAAACCTTAATTATGATTTCTGCAGTGGGTGGTTTAAATGCTGAGTGACATTTTGTAGATTGGAGCTGTAACTTTTTGTGCCCATTTATTAGAATATTTATTTCCCTCTGCATTCTGTGCTATATACAACAATGTCAGACCATCTTAATAACGTGGCAATATCCAAATTCAAAAATAAGGTTAAAATTGGTGAACATTCTCTAAGTATTCAGAGACGTATTTCAGAAAATGCTGGCGCTAACAATATCACTGAATAGTTCATTTTACAGAGAGTTGAAAAATGCTAAAGACCAATTTCCAAGTTTTACTTATTTTAATATTTTCAATACTCAGGTCAATTCTTTTCAACTTAGATTTTCTGAGCGACTAGAAAACAGGTTTATTGATAATGTTTATTGTGTGATTCGGAGATATAAAGTTCTGAGAGGTCGTAAACGTTATGATTTTGATAGTTTTGTGCACAACACAGCTATTTTCTCCCATGAGGTAGAAAACGTAATAGACTTGAATTTTAAACTTAGCAAATTTTCAGTTGAAAACGTACAGTTAGAACAAAAATGTATGTCTTTGTTTAGCAGTTTACAGGAAGAGATTGCACAACTGAAAAATGAGAAGACTAGAACTGCCAAATTAGAACGATCTGTTGAAAAACTCCAATCTGACAATCCTTAGCTTCTCAGTTACATAAAGGAGTTGAACAAGAAAGTTGTCACTCCAAACATTGGTAAGAAATTTGATAGCGTATCTTCTACAAATAGGCTAAAAAAATTATGGAATTAAAATCAAAATCAGTCAAGGGCACTTTGGTTTGCCGAGTCTAATGGCCTCCTACCCAAGTTACTGGTATTCCAAGATCGGTCAGGTAAATTTATTAACATATATTTTGCTTCACTTAACATAGAAAGTTCTCATGATTACGATCTATTAGCATATGAGGGAAAAGAGAAATTGAAACAACTTTTGTATATTTTGGAAAAATTTAGTATCAGTGACAAATCCTATCATGAAATTACAATGTTATTCGATCAGTTGCCTAGAAAGTATCTTATTGCGCAATGTCGGGAAATCTTTAATACATTGTATAATATTGCAAGAACGTCTGGAAATATACTAGGGTGTTATGTGAGCATTCAAACAGAAATCAGTCGTTTTATAAAAGACAATTGGTGTCTGTTTGACGGCTCCAGAAGCCTAAAAATTTAATTATCTGGTGACGGGTCAGAAGTTAGCAGAATTTCAAATTTTATAGTGCTGTCATTTTCTGTAATTAAAGAAGAACGTGTATTATCATCCTTAGACTAAAATGTATTTTGCATAGTAAACTGTTCTGAAGATTATGAAAATGTATCTTCTGCTTGCAAACCTGTGTTCGATGAGATTAACACACTTATTGAAAAGGGTGAAATTTTTGTAAAGGGTGAAACAGTTGAGCTGGAATTCTTTTTAGGAGGTGATGTCAAATTTATTCAAATTATTTTAGGGATGAACAGTTGTCTCGCAATATATTCATGTCCCTGGTGTAAGGTGAATAAAGGCGACAGAGATGACTTCGAATTGAATGGTTTCGCGCGCCGAAGGCGCACAGGGACGGTTTGGGGAGCAAGCCCCTTTCGACCCTCTTTGACAGTTTAGCGCCGTTTATGGCGTTTGTTTTTCTTTTTGGGTGGAGGTGGCTGGGAAGGAGAGGCAGTAGTGGTTGTTGGTGTAGATGGACTGTTGATGATGGAAGACTGACTATGGTGGAATGGTCTAGTCCTGGCTGCTTCAGGAGTGCAGGCTGCTTCAGGAGTGCTGTGGCTGGCGCGCTGTTCCAGGAGTGCTATCGCGTTCTTGGTGCGTTCAGCTGATTCTTTCTTTGTTTCTCTGATTTCATCCCGTATTTGCTGTAACAGTATCCGTGCCTGATCCTGATCCGGAAGGAGGGTTGAGATTGGAGAGGGCGACTTCAGAGAGCCAGTTTCCATTTCCGTCTCCGACTCGCTGGTGACATCGCCATCCTCCAGGTTGCCCCTCAAAGGAGGGGCAGCTGGGGAGTGGATGGGAGTTACATGAGTTGGAGGGGGGGGGGGGATAGTAGTGGCCTCCTCCGTCTTCTCTTCCGCCTTCTCTTCCTTCTCCCTTTTCAGAAACGATTCCAGCCGCCGGGCATTCCGGCGCCTGGTGGATGGGCTCTTTTTCTTCTTGTTCTTCTTTTCAGGTCCAGGCTTCTTCGGGTGAGGACCAGTGTGCGACGGGTTCCTCTCACCATAGGTGCTACCTCTCCCCGAAGAAGGTGTGGTGGTGTTCTCCTCCGAGTCAAACTCCAGCGTCAGGTGGACACTCTTGCCTCTTGTCTGGAGAGTCCAGTTGAGAGGGCAAGAGACGCCCAGAGCTGACAAAGCTTTCTGTAGGTTGGTTGGTAGATCCAAAGTAGCCATCGTGAATGCTTTGTGATTCTTCAGGTTGTGTTCACACTCTCAATGAATGACAGAGATGACTTTACCAAAGCTAGTGATTATTTTCACAAACCACCATTATCCAGAACAACAGAGAACGTGATTAATGACGCATGTTCCAAATCACATGGTGTAAAAAATCCCCCTCTTATTAAAATTAACCCTGATCACATTGTACCAGATGAACTGCGCCTCCTACTAAGAATTTCAAACAAACTTTGAAAAATCTTATTTTTGATGCGAAATCGTTAGATGACAAAAGCAAAGTCAGAGGTGAGCCGGTAAAATGTCTCACTGAGCTGGTTGAAAAAATTAGGGATTGTGGAATATTGTTTAATATTTGGACAAAAAAAGGTACAGACGGATTATAAAAAAATGTACGAGAAACTACCCAAAAGATTGTTCTTTAGCATACACCACGACACACATGACAGAACTATTAGGCTGTGGCAAGATTTTTATCGTTTTTACAACTTTTTAACAATTGATATCAAACAGTGTGTTCAACTAGATAACGTTTTTGAAAAAGCTAAAACTTGGGCTCTTTCATACTGTGAGCTGAGTTCATCTCGCCAAGGTTATGCCTCTGTAACTCCTTATATCCACATTTTGGTGTATCAGACGGGGGGGGGGGGAGGGAGGGGGGGGGGGGTTAATTTATAATATATAAGATGGAAAGTCTGTAACATTTAGCCTATTCTAATCTAATAAAACTAATTCTGCCTTCTTCTTTTAAGCAGGTACACAGAAGATACTTTTTGACCAGCACCCCAATAACCGCTATGGACACTTTAACCGTTATGGAAACTGTAACCCCCATGGTTCCTGAACATCCTCCACTCCATCCCTAAAAGTGGTCGACCACTTCAAGGGAGGCGAGCGTTGGTCCTGCGTCCCGCCTCTGCCCCTTTTTGTAAGCGCATTTCGCATCTTTTGTCCCAACCCAATAGGATTATAATGCAGGCCTGCCCTCGAACAAGGGAAGTTCGGGTCTTCTTGCTGGTGGTCCCCGAAAGGGGTCGTTGTTATTTTCTTTCAAAGACGTCCTACCAAAACAGAGACAGCCTGAGGCAGATTATACTTGCCAGTGATGGCCATCATTCGAAACCATCTCCGAAGTGGCAGACTATACTTGCCTGAAAATAAGACTCCTGTACCCTCGGTGAGAGGTAGTACCTTTGTGAGAGGACCCAACCTCCCACACTGGTCCTCGCCCGAGGGTTCAACCTACAACAGTCAAAGAAGCCATCACACCGCAACCGGAGAACCTGTCGAGTACCTGAACCTTTTCCTCCTTCAACACGTCTCGACATGTGAAAACTGATCATATACAGTCACTGGGGGATCGAAAGGGACTTGTTCCCCAAACCGTCCCTGCACGCCTTCGGCGCGTGAAACCATTCTAGTTAGTTTAAACAATGTTTTGTTTCCTTAATTTGACAGAAAATTATGATACATTTCATCAAGATACATAAATATGAAAGAGGAAAGAGGATTCAGCAGCAAGCTATAGCTTATGTAAGCTGTCTCCTTGTAACAAATTACTCATACGAAGCAACATAACGAAGGACGTTCAAACACAAACGATGAAAATGTGGAAATAAATTATCGTACACGGGTTGAACATAACAGAAGAGAGTAAGAGATATAATGAAATGAGAGAGTGTGAGGAAAGGAATGTAGAGTGAAAGTATAAAGAAGGAGAAGCCCAGGTTGTTTGGAATGGTTCCACATATATTCTAACAACTGTTCCCACGGGGAAAGCGTCCGATACTGGTAACGTTAAATAATCTTGGTAGAAACACTAGTTGTAGCTTGGTCAACCGACCTGCACTGTATCCTGGTTGCACTGTCTTCCTGCCATAGGACGAGACTCACGGATCTCTGGACCCGCGAGCTGTAAGTAAACGAGAGGTATTCGGGTAACCAATTTGGACATTTAGCATCATAAAGTTACCCATGTTACTTGAGGTACTTGAAAAGACAAGAGGGACGGATCGTGATTGACCGAATTGGAGAGGGGCTTGGATGGGGTTTGAATGTATGATATGAACCGCGGTTGTAAAAACAAACAAAAAACTTGTGGGTCCCTACGGTAACTTGCTAGTGTGATAACCACCATTCAGGCAACGTCACATTAAAATCTACTGGTTGTCTCAATATATGCGTGGACGCATTTGAATATTGTCTCAATGACTTCATGGGGATAAGAGGTACTTCCGTATAGAAGAGTATATGTGTCAATAGTGTATGGTAGGGTTTCGAGCGTTTCAGTTCTGATGTCCGAGTACAACTGGCAGTTAAAGAAATAGTGATCAGTCGTTTCACGCTCTCCACATCCACAAAGGGGCGAACTGGACAGATGATTATTATAGAGGTGATCATTTAAATTGCTACAACGTAGCTGTAATCTGCAGTGGTGTATTTGGGTTTTGCGTGACATTAGGAAGTAAAAAATCTTGGGACTGGGTAATTTGTCCCTGTTTAAGTACAACGTAAATTGGTAAAATGAACTATTCTCCTTGATCTCAGTGGGTATGCTATTCCATATCTTGGTTGTAGAGGGTATGAATGAGTCTTGATGTGAGGTAGTGCGACAATAAGGAATAGATAGATCACTGTTCCTACGAAGGGAATAGCCATGAGCAACCGAAGAGGATGGGGGAATTAATATTGATAAATAACCAGGGACAAGGTGGTGGTACATTTTATAAAATTGTTTTAGTTTATGTTTTTCTCTTCCAGTTTTCAACTTTTCCCACCCTGTCTCGGCATGTAATGAATCTTTATATAATTTTCTTCATATAATCAATCTTTATTGGCACTTCTAGTTGCTCCGGTAACTATTCGGGCAGCCTCAACCTGAAATCTTTCCAACTCTGTTACTTCCCCTTCGGAACAGTTATCCCAAACAGTGTCCGCATATTCGAGCACGGGGCGTACAAAGGCAAAATAGATTTTTTCCAAGGTTTTACGGTCGATAGAAAATTTATATTTCCTGAGAAGGGATATTCTTTTCCAGGCTTTCGATGTTATATCAGCGATAGGATCTCTCCACGAACCACGGTCGTTGAAGATTAGACCAAGATGTTTGTGACTGCTAACCTCTCTTATGGTAGTGCCTGACATATTCAGGGGAGGGTGTATTGCTCCAGAAACTCTACGCGAAATTATCAGTGATTCAGTCTTAGTCGGGTTAAAATCTACTAACCATTGACTTGCCCAATTCTCAATCCCCCTTAAGTCATCTCCTATAAGTTTTGCTGTTCTACCAGGGTCTTCAACAATGAGGTAAAGGGATGTGTCATCCGCAAATAGACGAATGTTACAGAAGACGTCGTCAACAATGTCATTTATGTATATTAAAAAAGGAGGGGACCCAGTATTGATCCTTGGGGAACACCCGCACAAACTTTTCTCTATTCGGAGGAGTGGGACATGATAACTACACATTGTTGTCTATCCTCCAAATATGACTTGAACAACCGGAGCAATTGTCCTACAATTCCTGTCTTTTCCAATTTGAACAGTAATCCCTCGTGCCATACCTTGTCAAACGCCTTACTGATATCACAGAAAACAAATCGTATTTCTCTCCCATCATCAAGGGCACCGCTGATTGTATTGTACATTTCACTCAGCTGAAGGACTGTGGAGTCTTTGGGCATAAACCCAGATTGGAATCGGGTCAGTAGGAGGGAGTTTGTGTCGAGGAAGGCGCTCACTTTTTTGAATATGCATCTTTCAAAGACTTTCCCGATACAGCTCAAAAGAAAGATAGGGCGATAGTTTAGGTTAGGGGACTCTTTTTTGAATATCGGAGAAACATTTGCCTTTTTCCATTGTGGAGGGGGGGGGGGGGGTAAAAACTTTCACTTAGGAGACGGTTGAAGATTATAGTCAATGGTTTGGCTAAGCTATCTGAGCATTCCTTGAGAATTCTTGGGCTTATTTTGTCGGGACCACATGCTTTCGAGACGTTGAGTGACTTCAGCGCATCGAGGACGTCTTTTGGGGGTAAGGGTGATATTTTCGAGGATTGGACGATTGGGGTCGAATACCAGTGGTGGGAGTACAACATTGGAATCAGTGACATTTGATATCGAACAAAAGAACTCGTTGAAAGCTTCGGCCTTTTCGACTTCTGAGCTCAGTATTTGACCGTTGTGGTGGAGATCTGGTATCTCCGAGGATTTACTGCCGAGGAGAGATTTTAGTGTTTTCCATCAAAGCTGGGCTGATACTGTACGGGATTTCAGTGTATTTTCAATGTCACTAAAATATCTGGCCTTGGCTTCCCTTACAGAAGAGGTAGTTTCATTTCTTTTTTACGATATTTCTCCCAGGCATGCGCAGTGTCTTTTAGCTTCGCTAGGCGATGAAGGCGCTTTCGCTGACGAATTAGACGCTTTATTCCGGCATGCATCCACCTGGCCCCATTTGGTCTGGTTGAGATTCGTTTGTTAGGGATAAAATTAGAAGCCATCTTACCTAAGAGTGTTGTAAAATGATCAACAACAGCGACTGTCGACTGCAAAGATAAAGTGTCTTCCCAGTCCGTATCCACAATTCACTTATTAAATGCGGTGAAATCGGCTTTTGCACAGAGCCATATTTGTCGCTTGACTGAATAATTATGTTTTGTTGGAAATTTAAGTTCGGCCACTATAGGACAATGATATCGTTTAAGTTCAGCATAAAAGGGGTCTTCAACAAAATGAGCGTTAACGAAATCCTGGTTATTTGTGATTATTAGATCCCACAAGGTTGACGAGGTTTCGGTGAAGAATGTCGGTTCTTTCACAACTTAAGATAAATTATATTGCTTCAGTATATCTTTAATTGGCCCTGGCTGTGATGTCATTTGATCGTTATTAAATTCTTCTGTTAATACGACGTATTTTATATTGGAATCTATCGCCCGCTTCAAGGATTCTGAAATGAGTTCCCAGACATTATTATCGGAGTTCGGCGGGCGATAAAATGACCCAAGTAAAAAGCTTTGGTTGTTACTGTCTACCTGTAGCCAAATACATTCCAGGTTTGCAACTTCGAGGTCTTGCCGACATTTGAAGGACAGTGTGTTTCTAACATACACTATTACACCACCACCTCTGGTTGGTCGGTCTTTTCTGATTGGGTTGTGAAAACCTTGGATTTGCAAGTTAGAGTTTTCATCGGACTCACTGAGCCACGATTTAGTGAAACACAAATATCATAATCAATTGCTTCACACCGTACAAGATCAAGTTTCGGCTTTAAACTTTGAATGTTCAGATGAAACAATTTTAGAAAGTTCGACTTAAGGGCAATTTACATGGCAGAAAATAATCCAGGTTTATATTTATTCGGGGAATAAAAATCACAAAATTTTATTCCAGGAATATAATTTGAAAAATAATCTGCGTTCACATGTACTTTGAGAAATCTGGAGTATTTTCGGATGACGTGGTCATTTCATGCAAAGAGATGGAACGACTCCGACGCACTAGACAGAAAGTCTTGCCATATGCTCTTTCAATCGGGATTACGGTGGGCAGTTTGCGGCTTCGATCGTGTTGGCAGCGACCTCGTTCAGAGGTCTGATACACGGAAACTGTCAAAAAAACCTTCAACGACAAAGACTGGTTTGATAATTTTCGGATGAAAAAATCCACCTTTGACCAACTGTGCTTAGAGTTGGCTCCCTACATCCAGCCTTCTGAGAAATGTGTGCGTCAGGCGATTTCTGTGGATAAACAGATTGCAATGACTGTCTATTGGCTAGCATCAGATGCAGAGTATCGGACCATAGGCAATCTTTTAGGCGTGGCTACACCAACAGTTTGCAAAGTTGTTCATCGTGTCTGTGAAGTGATTTCTGACGAACTGCGTGAAAAATATATACACTTTCCCAGTGGAAATGACCTAAGGAATGTTGTTAAAGGATATAAAGAAAAATGGGATTTTCCAAATTGTGGGGGTGCAATAGAAGGGTGTCATATCGAAATTATAAAACCGGAGTTAAATCACGGAGATTACGTAGACAGGAAAGGAAAATATTCTTTAATATTACAAGGTGTGTGTGATGATCGGTACATATTTCGTGAAATTAATATTGGTTGGCCAGGAAAATTGCACGATGCTCGTGTTTTAGCTAACTCTAACATATGTGACCGTGGAGAAGATGGATCGCTGTTCATGCCGGATTCAGGTGTCAAGGTTTGTCTGAGAGATGAAGAGTTGTTTCTGCCTATAACACTCATCGGCGATCCAGCGTATCCTTTGCGCAAATGTCTCATGAAGCCTTTTATCGGACGAGGATCACTTCCAACAATCCAGAATGTCTTTAACTATAGACTCAGTAGAGCAAGAATGACTATTGAAAACGCATTTGGCTGACTGAAGGGTCGATGGAGAGTTCTCGCTAAAAGACTCGACGTTAAAGTTCTGTTTGCTTGTGATGTGATAGCTACCTGCTGTGTGCTCCACAATTTCTGTGAAACAATGAAGGAAGATTTTGATGAAACTCTAGTCCAAGAACCCAATGGAGATGACCAAACTGTTGAGGAATTTGATGTTCATGGAGAAGAATTTAGCGGACAGGCCGGCAAGGCGATTCGGGACACACTCGCCGACGGGAACGTGACAACCGTTACTTATTCCCAGTTCCTTATTCGACATTCGAAACTAACAGATTTTCACCAAATAAACTGCATTGTGGGGTGGCACAAATAGATTCATGAAGATTGCCACCAAAATTAGGCTCCTCACCCTCCCAAAATTGGGCACCCTAGGAGCCCAAAAGTGCTGAGTTGCTCAAAATCGTATTTATCAACCGATTTTCGCCCAATAAACTGCATTGTGGGGTGGCACAAATAGATTCATGAAGATTGCCACCCAAATTAGGTACCTCACCCTCCCAAAATTGGGCACCCTAGGAGCCCAAAAGTGCTGAGTTGCTCAAAATCGTATTTATCAACCGATTTTCGCCAAACAAACTGCATTGTGGGGTGGCACAAATAGATTCATGAAGATTGCCACCAAAATTAGGCTCCTCACCATCCCAAAATTGGGCACCCTAGGAGCCCAAAAGTGCTGAGTTGCTCAAAATCGTATTTATCAACCGATTTTCGCCAAATAAACTGCATTGTGGGGTGGCACAAATAGATTCATGAAGATTGCCACCAAAATTAGGCTCCTCACACTCCCAAAATTGGGCACCCTAGGAGCCCAAAAGTGCTGAGTTGCTCAAAATCGTATTTATCAACCGATTTTCGCCAAATAAACTGCATTGTGGGGTGGCACAAATAGATTCGTAAAGATTGCCACCCAAATTAGGTACCTCACCCTCCCAAAATTGGGCACCCTAGGAGCCCAAAGGTGCTGAGTTGCTCAAAATCGCATTCATCAACCGATTTATGCCAAATAAACTGCATTGTGGGGTGGCACAAATAGATTCATGAAAATTGCCACCCAAATTAGGTACCTCACTCTCCCAAAATTGGGCACCCTAGTCCGCCAACAGAGGTATCTCCAAGACTAGTCCCCACTTCTTCACGCAGGTCTGTCTTCCCGGCTGTCAACCATCAAATACCAAGAAACGTAACGATGATTTCCAACAAGTGACCATCTACCCCCCCCCCCCCCCACCCCCCATTCGACAAACCACCAAACACATTTGCCACAAATCAAAGAGAAATTAGATCTTTCAGTATGCTCCGATGGTTGTCGCGACTTAACATTATATGGGTTTTTTTACCGCAATGTAGCTTGTTGATACACATGGCGAAAGAGTAGTATGCTGAAGACAATGCAGCAGTAGGATCTATCCAGGAAAAAGGAAAAATTAAACTTTTTATTGGGGTTTAACGACACTTTTAACAGTCAGGGTCACGTCGTGGCGGACGATTTAACGCGATTGAGGACACTGGAGTATCGAGAGAGAACCACCTAGCAGGGGCGTGCAAATGTCAGACTCCACAACGTACTAACTCAACAAAGCAGTATTTGCATTGGTTGAAGACAAGTGCATCGAGGATTGCGGTATGTTACGTTCATGGAGATCAACGCCACAAGTAGACCGTGTAGAACGCTCCTTTCCCCGAGAAACGAACCCCAACAGACTGCTCTGGACTTTACCATAACCATAGCCTGAGAGCTCGCCTCTAAGCAGTTTTATAGAAAATATTGAATACAGAAGCTTTGATTTCACACAACGGGGGTGAGGAGTTCAAAATGATCATCTTGTTTCTATAACGGGCAGAGAACGGCTGAGCCAGCACCGGATGTGGTGATAAAAACCGTGTATTGTTTTTGCAAGCTATCATGTAGAAATTCATGTGGAACGTATCTTTCGGTGGGAAGAACAAACTCAAATGTGCCATTGCTTGTGGGGATTGTTGGGGTGAGGGCTGCGGGAATTCAGAAAGTGTTCCCGTTGATACAAGGGAAGAGGGCGTCTGATGTGTAAACGACATCCGATGGAAATTCTAAGGGTGTTTTCTACATTTTGTGCATATGTACCATCCTTATTTGTCAATTAGGGCTTCAAATTCGACCATTCTATTTCTAACAATCCCCTGTCTGATCATGGTATTTCGTGGCCAGGATTATTGTGCCTCACTCATTGTTTTTCTTAGTTTCTGTTGTCTGTAGGGCATGTGTCGCAATTTTTTCGTTGAGATCTAGTATTTCTGCTGAATTCGGCAACTTCGGCGGTGATCCATGTGTGATTCGGTCGTAAATTCCATTCTCGTGACCACTGAGTACCTCCTTGACCAGTGTTGATGAAACTAATAATCTCTCGAATCTAAATTGCATTCCTACTATATGATATTTTCAGCTTACCTCATTAAATCATCTTCGGTGGCAAACTTGAACGCCATCTCGGATAAAAAATTCCTCTGCCTGACATTATTTTCGGGAAGGCTCTCGCGAAGCGCTTTCAAAAAGGTGAAGTCGGTTCCTAGTGGTTCTACGGGATGCTTGGTATGTTGTGGTTGCTCTCTGACTTGTTTTGACTCTTGTTGTAATTGACTGTGATCCGCGCTCAGTACTTCTACAGTTTAGGTATATAGCTGCGTTTGTCTCCAAGTTGGCCTCTCTTCTCTTCTTTCCACTTCTTCTCTTCTTCTTCCCTTGTCCTTCCCATGTTTCTTATCTATATTATTATTCTATTTCCTCTTTTAGTTCTTTTTTTCTTTTTTTTTCTACTTCCTTTCTATATGCCTTATTTCTCTCAACATACAGTTTTGAGCAATATCTAGTATTTGTTTAATAACAGTAACTGCATCTTTCCCTTGTAATTTGGAGACATAAGGGAGACGACTAATATAAGCACTTCGCTTTCTGTCGAACCCCTTCACTATAGGGTTTATCATATTCTCTGTATACTGCCTACCATGTTCTATGTATCAACAATTATGTCGTTTTATTTTTCTTTTGTATAAAGTGATGTATGGATGTATACAGATATTTCAATAAATATTGTTTAAACTAAAAAAAACTGGCTAGAAATTTCTTGAAGATTCAAATCTAATTACAACCACACTAAATTTTACAGAATTCATTTTTTAACACGCTCTTCCAACATCGATCAATGAAGCCAACTGGGAAAACTGTAAATATACAATAGCATTCTCCTATAGAGCCTTACTTGCGGTAAAACAGCGTGGTTATAAGTAACTCTCCCTGTGTATCATTTAAAACGCCCTGTGCTCCCCAGAATGAATACCGACCAGCTGACTTCTCCAGGCTGAGACTATCCACAGACTCAAACTCCACTTATCTACTAGTTTCAAGAAGAATGAGTTCGACATCAGGTGGGGTTAGGGTCTTCTGTCGAGTTCATCTCCCAGTGTTTGACTTTGCACAATTTTTCTCTCTCCGTACAGGCCAGAAAAAGCCGCTTTGCCAGCAAAAGATTGTTCTCCTTCCCCTGGTGACCAACATCGTCAATCACTTCAAGTAGATAACACCAGATTCCAGTGATAAGTTTTATACTATCTAGTATTTATCTGCCTTAGTGACTCCTTGCTCCTTCCACCCTTGCGAACAGAACTGATTTTAATGACATGAACTCTGTGCAACTTAGGATTTTTCTCGTATCCTGTATTGACACGTTCTCTCTGATCAGTGGCCATGTGTCGAAGGTAACGTATTCCACGCAGACCGAACGGGGAAATGTGTTTCTGGTATAAACTGTCTACAAATGACACTGAAGTAGCTACCGTTTCACAAATAGCTTCCACAAAACCAAGAAAGCACTTTTGGTCGTATTGGCAATCTATCAACATAACCGTTTTGTTTCCCAATTTCATAGTGTGTGATGAAAGTTTAATTCTTCAATGTTTACCGAATTATGACGACATCGTTCACCTCAGAAATGGCGTATTGTTCATTTTCATGGCATCAAGCGTAAGTGGCCATGTTTTGACGTCAATAATATGGTTAATCGATGGTGGCACGTGTTTTCGTCGTACATTTTGTATGACGGGGACCACCATCATGGTTCCTATGGCAATACGTGGTTGCTATGAAACTGAAATTCCCGCGTCAGTGAAGGGTTGTATTAGGTGGTATGCTCGATTGTTCAGAAGAATACTGAGTATCGATAAATTGAATTACCTGAAGCAAGACAATTGCCAAACATTACCCACATCATGTATTACAACACAGACACATGGTTGAAAATCTGGATAACGCGATTAACCTTTTGTTGTAAAGGGACACGTGTGTCCATGTGCTGGGCGTGTTATGCGCACTTTGCGACATGAACGCAAGCACACGACGACGGCATATCCTGCATGCGCCGTATGTGTCGTGGACATGTTGAACACTTGCATACATGAACATCTCAGAGATGTCTCGTCTCCAATTAAGCAAGGACAGTTTAGACAGATGCGGACTAGAGTAAATGAAGCCGTCTGACTGATTCACACTGAATGTACTATGACTTGGTTGGGATTAGAGGTCGGGCCAGTATACATAGCCAACAGCAGATAGGTATAGTAGGGAGGAAGTAGCAAGAGGTAGACAAAGTCATTAAACTGGGCGCAATCGATCACTGGAAGCCGAGAAAATAGTAATTGCAACAAGAGCGCATATAAAATGTAATGACATTCAACTTTGTTGCGGTTTCAGAACCTAAATCTGTGGAGAGCAAATTTGAAAGGATATGCCCTGTTTTAGTTTAAAATTACTTGAAATAATATACCTTCAATGTTTATCCGATAGGAAAATTCCTACCATGGAAATGATTTTATGATATAAAAATACGTCACCACAGCAACAGTGTCTCTTTATGATAACACCAATTGCAGATACTATCAGAAGATGTATGCGTTAACAAAGCTACTTTGTGTCGTAAAACAATACATTTATTTGGAAACCGATCAACCTCTTGTCGCGTTTACATCAGTAGTAGGGGATGTGTGGATCGTCCCTTACTGGCCGGACCCCGGCCCGGACCCCGGAAGTGACGTCATGTCACGTGATCCATTGGCGCCATGTTGTGTAGCCATGGTCATGGTAACCCGCGTGCGCGGCCATCTTGTGATGTCATTCCCACAGCACCGCGTGGTGTTAGTGCGCATGCGTAGCGGGTGTTGTTGGGGTGATACGTATTTCCATCGTCCATTTTGTATACTGGAGGACGCCATCTTGGTTTCTATGGTAGAATGTGGTTGCTAGATGATCCAAAGGCTCACAATAAGACAGGGGTGTGTCCAGAGGGTATGCTCCTTTGTACAGGAGTAATTTCGCGATTCGAAAAATTACCCAAATAAACCCGACAAGTTTTACTATATCGAATTCTTTCAGAATTCTCTGCTTCTATATATGCAATAGTTTTCGTCTACCTGACAATGTTCTTTTGTTCTGGAGTGTACTCCGGTAGAATAGAAGAGCCTTTCAGTTGGAACAGTTTTAGCCTTTTGGTACTATTTTAAGCTTTACTGGTGTGTTCTTGTTAGTTCTAGCCCTATTACTTGTACTCTTATTGTTTCATTCCGAGGGAAACACACCCAGACTCTCGCCTATAGAATGGGTGTACTCCCTTCTATATCCTCATCCTGCTCAACCTCCGAGATATGCCTTCAGCATATCGTGTAAAGACTTTGAAATTTGCCTCCACCCCTCCCCCCCCCCCAAAAAAATCGCTGTGCCCCCCCCCCCCCCCCCCCCCCCCCCAATTTGAAATCCAGACTCCGTCACTGGACTCAGAAAAACGATTTCCCGTAAGCGATACCAAACAGTGTCATTTTAGAAGAACAGGCTGTGGAATGCAGAGAATAGAGACGGGAGTAGGTTGAGTGTGACACAAAAACAAGGATTCTTCACGCAGAGTCCGTGCTGGAAAATATACTCCAATTACATCGAGAGACACCACACCATACATTATTCAGTGGCAGTAAAAAAACAACTTCATGGCATCGATACCAATGGGGTACAATCCATGGTGCCAATTTTCAGCTAACTGTCTTCAATAGGATATCGAGTCATCTCGAAACGGTATCTCTGAGAGAAGGGGGCATAACAAAGTTCGGGGCCCTAGAATAGCAAGGCACGGATGAAATAACCCCCTCCCCAAGCACAGTTGAAGCCTGTCCAGCTATTATTTCAATATCAACACCACATGACGCCCTCTGTGAACATCTTGCAGCTCACTAGACCATCATTTAACAACAGGCCTGACTCCTGCAATTAAAAAATCTGTTCCATGCAGATTCGAATTGGTGTGGACCCACCTACTACCCACACTCTCCCCTCTCCGGTCACATTACTGCTTACAGTTATGATTCTAACACAACCTGTCTTCATTTCAGTGAGGATTCTATATATATGGCATGTGTTGGGAGGGGAGGGGTCGTTTTTCAGTCAGCATGAATATGAATCTTAGATATCGATTCGCTTTGCTTGTAATCAGGCACTTTCTTGCCTGAGTCACCAGACTAGATTTAATTTTCATTCTTTGACTTGTGTCACACATACACAGTCAGACATACAAATGGGGTCTGTTGTATCCGATTTGGATTGGGGGGGGGGGGGCAAGTAGTGTTGCGGTTCGGGCAGCAAAATACCGGCCCAGGAATGGATCGCACAGCAGAGCGGAGCGGACGGCCCCCGCAGTACTTGTATAAAACGGTCTGAGTAGGTCCGGGGAGGTTAAGAGGGAGATTGCAATTTGTCTCTAGTTCGGGAAACCCCGGTGGTATTGCAATACGGCGTTAGTTCAGGACACAACGCTCCGTTTTGGGATCTATACGTTTCTACATGACCTATGAATTAACCCGGAGAGTGGTTTCGGGAACACTCTCGTCGCAATCTGAGATCCAAGTCGCTCCTGACAGATGCCTGCCCATTACGATTTAAGGCACGTAGTGATAGAATATATCTCAGGGGCGACGGAATGAACCTAACATTGGTCCGACTATAACACCCAAAATCCCTGTTTTTCGAATTGTTGCCATCGATTATGTGGGGGAGAGAAAACAATGACAGTGCATGCAGTGCGTCTTTCGAGGAACATAATATGAAAAAATTCTTTGGCAATTTGGCAGGGTATTTTGTCATATTATGTTCCTCGAAAGACGAACTTTAATGTGGGGGGGGGGGGGGGACAAATGTGGTACCCTGGGCTCTCCATCCAGTCTGCCAATTTGTAAATCCGGCCCTGCCACAAAAAATGTTTGAAAAATGACCTCTCTCAGACCAATTTTGAGGCTACTTCTTTACTATTCCAGCCGCTTCCGAATATTAAAGAAGTAGCCCCTAAAATCTTCTCATCTCACGTTAACTCGTCATTAATAGCCGCCATTGTGTGCCCAATATTAAAGAAACAAGACGATCTATGCTCGAACTATTTTCGGATATCCGCAGAACAAAATTAAAAAATCATACCCTAGTTATTTGATATGAATGACGTTCGGCTCCATTGGGAACAACAATGCGCTATCCGCAACGCTGAAGCCTTCAAAATGGCACTTTGTTACACCCAAAGTCAGACCCAGGAGATATAATATCTGCTTGTTACAAAGCCACAGTGCCTTACCGAATTTTTCATTTTCTTAGCAATTTATCAAACATGTTTGATATCTGCTACAAACTTGCAGTAACCTTTCACTATCGAATATATACTCGAAAAGCGTTAAAATGCCCTATACGCCTATTGGTCAAAAATAGAACACTGGACATACGACATAGTAGAAGGCAGACCACCTAAGATCAATCCGGGTGCAGAACCGAACCGCATACCCAAGTACCGTTTCAGGTGGCTATTTTGTTACCAAACAACAACGGGAGTCCGGTACGGTCCGCATATACTAGGATCCAAAATGATCAATTTGGAGTGCCGGTACGGTAGAGGCTCATTCAAGGAGACATCACGAGTGGCCCAGTGGACAAGTGCGCTGGTCTCTCATGACAGAGTTCCTGGGATCGATCCCTGGTTGGGGAAAGTTCTCGAGATGCACGAATCCTCTCGGTAAGCATCAACTGTGGGGTTGATGCTGTCACAGCGTACCGTCCATCGGGCGGGGGCGTAAAATAGCTGCCAATCTCCGTGCAGGCTAAAGGTCTCTTCGTAGTATTAGAGAAGGGCGAGGCCACGAAGTTGCCGCTTCGAAGATCATCCCACACTTGCGCCACTCAGCAATAGAGAGGCGTTAATTTTAAGATTAAATAAAGACGTCGCGTCACGGCTACAGTCCTGTATTTTAAATATCTAAATATAAATTTCAAAGAACACTGGAATCTTTATCTTTAGTTCCGCCTAATATTTCAAATACATCATCAAAACGTGTCACGAATGATGATGCAAATACAGTATTTGATCAGTTGAGACCCGAGGATCACAGAAAAACTAATACACCCCCCCCCCCCCCCTCTCCCCGCACCCACTCAATCGCCCATCTTTGCGACGCATCAATTCCTTTCGCAAATGAAACCTATACAAAATTCAACTGAGAAGGGTGCAATTTCACGAACTGTTCTTCATTCCTAACTTTGAAGACATAAACAAAACGTGTGGCGATCGTGTGAACTGTGTTTCTGTATGTGGGAGCTCACACGGCTAGTTGGGTTAAGGCAGTTATTTTTCCTAAAATAACTTTATTGGATAGGGCAGGATACTAATAAAATGAGATGAAAGAGGGATGGGCTGACTCCGTTTCCGCCAATCTCGGGGGTTGTACTTTAACTGTCATGGTGCCTTAGTGGTCAGTTCTCTATTCCATTCAGCTCTGCAGGGCATCAACGAACGAATATGGAATGTTTTCGAACTATTTTTCGCAGACAGACCACCTGAATCCTATTTTAGATGAGTCGTTTCGGTTTACTTGTAGATCCTTAGGCCTCAGTCGTATTTTCAGTCGCATTAGAATCGCCAATTTAACAGATATCCAACAATCAATCCAACGCAGTTATGGTTATGAACCACTAGATTGGTGAACACGTGACTTGGAAAATTTAACACCCAAATAGGCCCGATTGGCTGATTGGTTCAATATCAGTGGGATTTGAAACCATTAATTAAAAAAAAATTTTGTCCTCTTTAGGAAGGTTTAAAAAGTTTGTTTGCAATTTTTTGCCGGAATGTGTGAGAATCTCTCAAAAACATGAGGCATGAAAAAAAAGTGTCAAGGCCATTCAGTGCAGGACCATAGGGTAGTAGTGAAAATTCGAATTTTAAATTGAAATTCAGTGTGGCAACATATATTTTTTTTCAGTTTTTTTTTTTCAAGAGATGATATACTTTGTGGATATATATTTATTTTTTTGAAAAACAACTTGGTGAGTTGTACAGAGAGTCAAAGGTTAGCACTGTGTTCAATGGGATTTTTTTAGTGGTTCATAACCTAAATGTCTGGCTCGAAATGAAGCAGACGGGGAGATGTGGGATTTGGCGATAGATATAGCCCTTCTCGCAAAATGTGGAAAAGTTGTACGACAGTGCCCATCGTTTACGAATAGTCCCGAAAACATCAATATTGAATATATTAGCTTACCGATAGTTTTGCTGTTGTTATAATCTGGAAGTCAGTGTCCAGGGAACAATTCAAACTTAGAAATTAATATATTATACTAGATAAGCAGAATTTACTGCACCCAGTAAATTCAAGTCTGTGTGAAAAGAGTTAAATTATCAGGGAAAAAACTATATAGAAAGAGAATTTTTGGACGCTTATTTTAGGGAGTAAAATAGTTTTAAACAAATCAGAAATGGATTTTCATTAACATTACTTACAGATATTCATACAAGAAGCAGCACAATTTTTTTAAACAACCAGAAAAGGCATATATACTACTCAAAGTTTACTAAGCACCAAGTATATCTGATTACCTGTTTTACGTTTTAGTTGAGATATTGTAATGAAAGGTGCATATATTTTTTATTTAATTACATCTTTAAAGATTTAAGTACAGAAACTGAGATTTTGTTTGTGCTTGACATTATTTTTTCAGCTTTTGAACACGATAACCATGAAAAATGGATATTATTGGTAAAAGAGGACATTTTCCAATATGCCAAAAAGTCGATGGAGTGAACTGGTATAGGATCAATATCGAGTATGTGCCACCAACAATGTAGTTTATTTGGCGAAAATCGGTTGATAAATACGATTTTGAGCAACTCAGCACTTTTGGGCTCCTAAGGTGCCAAATTTTGGGAGGGTGAGGTACCTAATTTGGGTGGCAATCTTCATGAATCTATTTGTGCCACCCCCACAATGCAGTTTATTTGGCGAAAATCGGTTGATAAATACGATTTTGAGCAACTCAGCACTTTTGGGCTCCTAGGGTGCCCAATTTTGGGAGGGTGAGGTACCTAATTTGGGTGGCAATCTTCATGAATCTATTTGTGACACCCCACAATGCAGTTTATTTGGCGAAAATCGGTTGATAAATATGATTTTGAGCAACTCAGCACTTTTGGGCTCCTAGGGTGCCCAATTTTGGGAGGGTGAGGTCCCTAATTTGGATGGCAATCTTCATGAATCTATTTGTGCCACCCCACAATGCAGTTTATTTGGCGAAAATCGGTTGATAAATGCGATTTTGAGCAACTCAGCACTTTTGGGCTCCTAAGGTGCCCAATTTTGGGAGGGTGAGGAGCCTAATTTTGGTGGCAATCTTCATGAATCTATTTGTGCCACCCCACAATGCTGTTTATTTGGCGAAAATCGGTTGATAAATACGATTTTGAGCAACTCAGCACTTTTGGGCTCCTAGGGTGCCCAATTTTGGGAGGGTGACGTCCCTAATTTGGATGGCAATCTTCATGAATCTATTTGTGCCACCCCACAATGCAGTTTATTTGGCGAAAATCGGTTGATAAATGCGATTTTGAGCAACTCAGCACTTTTGGGCTCCTAGGGTGCCCAATTTTGGGAGGGTGAGGAGCCTAATTTTGGTGGCAATCTTCATGAATCTATTTGTGCCACCCCACAATGCAGTTTATTTGGCGAAAATCGGTTGATAAATACGATTTTGAGCAACTCAGCACATTTGGGCTCCTAGGGTGCCCAATTTTGGAAGGGTGAGGTACCTAATTTGGGTGGCAATCTTCATGAATCTATTTGTTCCACCCCACAATGCAGTTTATTTGGCGAAAATCGGTTGATAAATGCGATTTTGAGCAGCTCAGCTCTTTTGGGCTCCTAGGGTGCCCAATTTTGGGAGGGTGAGGAGCCTAATTTTGGTGGCAATCTTCATGAATCTATTTGTGCCACCCCACAATACAGTTTATTTGGCGAAAATCGGTTGATAAATACGATTGTGAGCAACTCAGCACATTTGGGCTCCTAGGGTGCCCAATTTTGGGAGGGTGAGGTACCTAATTTGGGTGCAATCTTCATTAATCTATTTGTGCCACCCCACAGTGCTGTTTATTTGGCGAAAATCGGTTGATAAATACGATTTTGTGCAACTCAGCACTTTTGGGCTCCTAGGGTGCCCAATTTTGGGAGGGTGAGGTACCTAATTTGGGTGGCAATCTTCATGAATCTATTTGTGCCACCCCACAATGCAGTTTATTTGGCGAAAATCGGTTGATAAATATGATTTTGAGCAACTCAGCACTTTTGGGCTCCTAGGGTGCCCAATTTTGGGAGGCTGAGGTCCCTAATTTGGATGGCAATCTTCAGGAATCTATTTGTGCCACCCCACAATGCAGTTTATTTGGAGAAAATCGGCTGATAAATGCGATTTTGAGCAACTCAGCACTTTTGGGCTCCTAGGGTGCCCAATTTTGGGAGGGTGAGGAGCCTAATTTTGGTGGCAATCTTCATGAATCTATTTGTGCCACTCCACAATGCAGTTTATTTGGCGAAAATCGGTTGATAAATACGATTTTTAGCAACTCAGCACTTTTGGGCTCCTAGGGTGCCCAATTTAGGGAGGGTGAGGAGCCTAATTTTGGTGGCAATCCTCATGAATCTATTTGTGCCACCCCACAGTGCAGTTTATTTGGCGAAAATCGGTTGATAAATACGATTTTGAGCAACTCAGCACTTTTGGGCTCCTAGGGTGCCCAATTTTGGGAGGGTGAGGTACCTAATTTGGGTGGCAATCTTCATGAATCTATTTGTGCCACCCCACAATGCAGTTTATTTGGCGAAAATCGGTTGATAAATGCGATTTTGAACAACTCAGCACTTTTGGGCTCCTAGGGTGCCCAATTTTGGGAGGGTGAGGTACCTAATTTGGGTAGCAATCTTCATGAATCTATTGGTGCCACCCCACAATGCAGTTTATTTGGCGAAAATCGGTTGATAAATACGATTTTGAGCAACTCAGCACTTTTGGGCTCCTAGGGTGCCCAATTTTAGGAGGGTGAGCAGCCTAATTTTGGTGGCAATCTTCATGAATCTATTTGTGCCACCCCACAATGCAGTTTATTTGGCGAAAATCGGTTGATTTTGAGCAACTCAGCACTTTTGGGCTCCTAGGGTGCTCAATTTTGGGAGGATGAGGTACCTAATTTGGGTGGCAATCTTCATGAATCTATTTGTGCCACCCCACAATGCAGTTTATTTGGCGAAAATCGGTTGATAAATGCGATTTTGAGCAACTCAGCACTTTTGGGCTCCTAGGGTGCCCAATTTTGGGAGGGTGAGGAGCCTAATTTTGGTGGCAATCTTCATGAATCTATTTGTTCCACCCCACAATGCAGTTTATTTGGCGAAAATCGGTTAGTGTCGAATGTCGAATAAGGAACCGGGAATAAGTAACGGTTGTCACGTTCGTGAAGAAAAGATAAAATCGCATTTTAATCTATTTACTATATATAGTCTGTGTGAAAATAAATCTTCAACTCGAGGTTCCTACCGATAAAGAAAATAAATACTTTATTTGGGTGTTACATTTCATTGCACGATGTATAAATAATGAAATGATAGCTGCAACTATTGTTGTTTGATACAATGGAAATTAATAGCCAGTGAAATAATTACAATGGAAATTAATAGCCAGTGAAATAATTACAAGCTTAGGCCACTCCCAATTTACAATCAATACCCCGAAATTAACCTATGGAATAATTAGACGTATTGAGGAAACCAACAGCCCTATTTTCAAATTGTAAGAGAAATTATGGACACATTCCATTCAAAGAGGTAGAAATGTATGTGAGAAAGAATTTTTTATTTTTGAAACTATTTCTTGCTTACTTGTAGGAATATCCCGTGAGTTATATCTTCAAATGGTTAATGCAGAGGAAGAAGTGGACTTCTGGCGTGAAAGGTGTGGCATACCCGATGACCGCTCCAGTGTTCCTGGTACACCAGCTGCTGAGAGCAGCAGACTTTCAATTTAAACCATACAAGATACAGACGAGTGAGAGACCTTTTTTATTTTGTAATGTTGAACCAATCTCTGTAAAGGGATCCGGGGGAGTAATATTTCTCTTTGCAAGTTCCAACTGAACCTCTAATAATGCTCCTATTTTTTAAGACTTCAGCAAAATTTTCCTCCTTGAATTATTGTATACATTATACACTTTTACAAATCCATATTCGACAGTACAATCCTTTTTGGAATCCTGCGAATATAAAATCCATAATTCTTTTCTTCTTTTCTTGTAGGCCAATATTGGATGGAAGCAGTGGCATGCACGAGTTGTCTGCAGATGGTTCCATTGTGACTGACATAGCCAGAGACGTACTGAATACACGAATTCCTGCAGAACTGAACAGCCAACAAACTGACTCATCGGCGTAGCACATCAGCAGGCAAACTTTTCAAATCCCAGAAGTAATAACGGAAGAGTAAGTATTTTTTCATTTAAATATAAAGAAGGAAATATATAAAAGCTAATAATGAGAAAATGTGATAATTTTGTAACTATCGTTCACTAATATTACTAAATTTTATGGTAAAACCTGCACATGTGTTTCCTTTCCGGAGTTCGAGATTCTATTTATCACATAGTCCGATTTTGTCATTTTTGGCCGGTGTCAACTATTAACTAATGCTAGTAGCAGACGACGCTTGTAAAATAATTTCCCGAACATGTATAACTCAAGATTTTGATTTTTTGCTTCCAAAACATAGCTTACGACCCCTCATTGGAACGAGTGCAAAGCTATGTTTTGGAGGCAAAAAATCAAAATATAGAAACATAGCGCTTGCCGGTTTTGGGTGTTACGTTAGGTAAAGGGTTAAAATAAATGAACAAATAACTCTGTTCTCCCTTATCATTACGATCCTGACTGTGACGAGATGTTTCCAATTTCTGTGCACTGCAGAAAATAGATTCACTCACATACTGACATTCCATTTGTGGATTTTTTACCTTTATTACACTTGTGTAATATGAAAATGTATTACATGGCTTTAATACACAATAGAATGGTGTGATTATGTGATAAATATATATATTTTTTTTTTTTTAATGTTGTTTATAATTGCATTTAACGTTTCCTTTTTCATAGCTCTATTCGAGATGACCCGATTGCAGAAGGGGATCAGTGTGAGAACAGCACAGATGCAAGTGTAACATTTGAAGTCATAGATAATGGTACACAGAGGGGAAAAAGAAAACTCACAGGCAGTTAAGGTTTTGCCTTTTATGTTAAGGAACAAAATACTATCTCAATATTTCTAATCCCATAAATCATTCTTCTTATTTCGAGTTGTAGCCAATGAACAATTTCCAAAGCACTCAAAAGATATCTGATTGGTTGATTCTTTGGCCCTTTGATTATACAATGTAAGGTATTGTTCCTGCGTTTTACTTAATCCTATCAATTAATTCAATGGTTGAATGCATAGAGGCTGTTTTATTGCCTGCTTTTTTTTACTTGTCGGTTGAGGTGGGTGGGTGAAGTGGGCGGGGGAGGTCCGATGGGAGTATTGTCGGGTGTGTCAATAGAGGGGAACATTTTCTCCATTCTCGATTTGAAGTTGGTTTTATTAAAAGTTTCTTTTCTTTTTCTTTGCAGAAAGTTTTGAAGTCGCCCATTCACTGGAGGTGTTCAGTTCGAAACAAAACACATACATGTCACGCCACAGTTGTACAGCGGGATGATGAATTTATATTTGGAAAAAATCAACATACACACGCAGCGACTCCTGGTCTGGATGTAGCTACACAAATTTTGTGTGAGGGTGTGTGTTCATTTATTTTCAAATAAAAAATATGAAATCTGATTCAATTGTTACTTATGTATTTCATATTTCCCAAACTGCAAATAGTCCACATGGGTGACCTTTGTAACATAAATACACACGTGTCGTTACTTGCACATTGCTATTTTTCTCACTCAGCTGTTACTAACTCCTGGGTTCATCAAAATTAGCCACGACTATCAGTAGTATCGTGCATGGTAAAACCCATCGTAGAGTGACTGACTAATTCCTGGGGTGGGCCCCGTGTTCACCAAAATTAGGCACAACAATCGACAGTATCGCAAGAATACCCAAGGTAGAGTGTCGCCATTTTTACCACTTACATTGCTGATCGCCGTCGCAGTGGCCAATTGACTAATTCCCGTGGTACCGGTATCAGGGGCCGTTTTGACCAATGTTAGGGCCGTTTTGACCAATGTTAGGGGCCATTTTTACCAATGCACGAGGGCGTTTTGACCAATGTCAGGCCCGTTTTGACCAATCACCCGGGCCGTTTTGACCAATGCCAGGGGCCGTTTTGACCAAACATTGGGGCCGTTTTGACCAAAAATTGGGGCCGTTTTGGCGAGGGGCCGCTTTGACCAGCACCCTTATAAATTTAATGATCGTAGGCATTCGCCATAATACACATACGTGGGCACATGCATGCGTGCGTGTATGTGGGTGTGCGTATCGCATGTGATATCCCCGTACACATATACATTGTTTCTTTTAACTCTTTACCAAACACGGTGACCCAAAACTGCAAGAAAATTAACCATATCCATATCTGTGTGCTTGTATTGAATAATTGAGATTTCATTTTCGAAAAAAAAATAGAATTGAATTTTTAATTAAATGCCGTGTAATGTAAAGGGTTAATCAAATATCATGGTGTATACGCCTGTTTTTTAATATATTTGAGATATTTGTGTAAAATAATTTGTTACACATTGAACGTTAAAGTTTTAAAATTTTATTGAATAACGCCATTCACTGAAATTTTTGTTTATGTTTATTGTTACCGGAGGTTAAACCCACAACGACCCGATTAACAGAAAAAGGGATGTGTCCTGTCAGTGGAATAAATCATTTGAGTGGATATCGTTCTCGAGACCAATTTACGATAAACAGCGAGCGAGAGACAGCAAATACAATACATGGTTCAATCTAATTAGCTGCTAACAAAATAAGCAGTCAAATGCGATGCATGTGCATTGAAGCGTATATATTCACGTGCGACAACTCGAAAATTCGAAATGTACAACACCATTGGATATAGTTGAACATGATTAACAGCCCTTGGGTCTCCTCTAGTTTTGACATTTGCCAATAAAACTGATCCGTTCATTTTGGACACTGATGGGTATGATGTGGCTATAGGGGCAGAGTTGATCCAAATAAAAGATGGACAAGAAAGAGTCATAACCTATGGGAGTTGTGAGTTAAGTTCCAAACAGAGAAAATACTGCACCACTCGAAAAGAGCTCCTTAGTGTGGGCAATTTACCCGCCAGTTTAGACATTTGCTATTGGGCCGACCCTTTACAATCAGGACGGACTATAGTACGGTAGCCTTACTTGGCTCCTCAATTTTAAAAATCCAGAAGGCCAATTGGCTAGTTGGATATATTTATTTATTTAAGGTCACATATTTATGCACAATGGCTAATCATGACCGTGACAGTTTTACGGGTGGAGGAAGCCGGAGTACCCGGAGATAACCACCGAGCAACGACGAGCAGCTGTCAGCTCCCCAACATCGTAACTCTCGTTAGACTGGTTGGAGACATGCGCACCATCGACGTGCAGTACGCCTCAGTACACGGCGTCATCGTGCCCCCACGCGGGCAACGGAGAGGAAGTGTCTTGCCCAAGGGCACAACGCGGTTGCCGCAGGTGGGATTCGAACCGAGGACCTCTCGGTTTGCAGCCTGCACCTCTACCTACGGAGCCACCGCGCTCCGCAGGCTAGATGGATGGAGGAGCTAAGTCAGTATGACTTCACAATTCAGCACCGTCCGGGGAAGAAACATCAGAATGCTGATTTCCTGCCACGACGTCTAGAGGAAGACTTTTGCAAGAAGTACAAAGCAGGGGTGCCATTGAACCAACTTCCCGGTGGTATTGTAAGAGAGTAGACCAAAATTGGGGAAATTTCTTTGAAAATGTTGATGATGTTATTCCCCTACCAAGCAATAGAAATCAAGCATAATTAAAATAGCTTGGGCAGAAAAATACAATAATTCCAAAATGTATTTCACGCAAAAACAGAAATATGTTCCAATACTGCTTCCAATACAAGAGATTTTGTCAGTTGAAACTTCAGAGAACAGTTCAGATAATAGAGTTAGCTCCCTTGATATGCTAAACTCAAGAATTTTAGATAAAATCCTCACAGAACCATTTGACCCTGGGGGATAAAGGAATGTTTCAAGTAAATTCAAGAAAGAGCCAAAAGGAGTGGGCATTACAGTTATTTCAGACGCCGATACCAATAATTCACAGGCAGAGGAAGACAGTGACCCACCTGAACTGGAATGTGCTTTAAGTGACCAAAAATATGGAGAAATTCTTGCTTAACAAGAAGAGGGTGTTGATCTGGAATTTCTTAGACATTGGTTAGAAAAGGGGGAAATACCTTCCCCCGATACTCTTTTCCAGGCAAGTGCTGAATCCAAATTGTTTTGGAATCATCGGGAAAGGATTTCCATGATTAGAAAATTGATATACGAAAAGAGAAAAAAATTGCCACTTAGTTTTGGTGATACCCCATCCCCTACGCTCGGAGATTTTGTTGTCAAATCATGATCTGCCATCGGCTGGTCATCAGGGGATTAACCGTACCATGGAAAGAGTGAAATCCAGATATTATTGGCCAGGGTTAACTTCTAATGTTGAGACCTATGTTAAAGCATGTACTAAGTGTAATAAACAAAAGAGGCCTTCTTTCCAGTTCCGTCACAAAATGGTCCCCTACCATGCAGGGTCCCCAATGGAACGTGTTCATTTAGATTTGTTGGGCCCTTTACCAAAAACTTCGAGGGGAAATGGATACATTCTAGTAATAAGTGATCAGTTTACAAAATGGATGAAGTGTATTCCCCTCCCTTCTCAAACGGCTGAAGAAACTGCGACTTCAGGAGTTAATGAGTGTTTTCAAATTAAAAAGGAAGCAAAAAATAATTGCGCTATAATCAACATAAACATATTACAATAAACTAGAATAATGGAACTAAATGGAAATAACGCGTAAAATATTGTCTTTCAACAGGTTATTTGTGTAATTAATGTTTAAAATATTTTGTCCATTGGCATCAGTGTTAAGATTTAGACCCACTTTTTCCCCGAAAGTAACGCATGCGCAGTAGACACCGGACCGAAAGCTGGGTATGAAAGGGGGGGGGGGGGGGGGGGACAGGGACAAAGAAGGAAGGTCCAAGAATATGACCCTCAAACCCAAACCCGGGATGTCAGGTTAAAGACTGACCGGAACCTACAAGTGGTTTGGTTTGAAAGATAGAGGAGACTGTCTCCTCTTCTTCAGCCTCTGGCACCACTGGGAACTTGGTTCCCGGAGCCCAGGTACCAGTGATCCCGGTATGTTCGCCAGTTTTGGGAGAGTCTGTCTCCCTTATTCCTGCTGGCAGTAAAAGGTCGAGGGTGCCCTCACCCCTCAGTAACAAGGAGTTATTCCAGGTGCCAGATACACAAGAACACGTTAGTACACAAACAAGAGACAAAAGATTCTCTTCGATACTTGAAGTTGGAAGGGAAGATGTTCCCTTTCTACCTAAATCGGTAGAATTGCCCCCACCCCCCCAAATTAAAGGGACCACGCTCTGTGTGTCCCATTCCAAGTTGTGGAGCCAAAGTAAGGCAGTTGCGTAAGCACTGCCAAGGGGATCATCTCCCCACTTCCTTATGGATGCCACAATCAGAGGGGCAATATTTTAGTCCTGGAGCTATTGCTCGGGATTTTGAAAAGATGATAGCTCCCCTTAGAATGGGTTATATGGAGTTACAGAAGATGGTTAATCGAGAATATTCCCGATTTCCGTTGGAAGTTACTGCTCATTTTATTGAGCGAATGCAGGAAATGGAGGACTTTTTTAAGTGGGAGCCAATCACCCAATTCCCTCCAACAGGAAGCTTGGATCCCCTAGCTACACCAGCTGGGTTAGTACATTGGAGGGTCTTAATGTTCTTAAACATTAGAATTGAGGAAACAAGGAGATTCCATCCCCCAGGGCATAGATTTCAAAAGCCCCTAAAGCAGGTGCCCAAGAAGCTACTCAGATTGATGGACCAGTGCCTCCCAGAATATGGTTCAAGGGTGACGTCCACCCCCACCCCCAAAACGCCAGATAGTGGTCAGGGAGGATTCTCATTCCCTGGAACCCTGGAATTTGGTAGTGACTTCGCATATTCAGGTCACGGATGGTGGTGGAGGTGCCTACTTGCTCAATTGCCAATTCTTCAGCGGGATATCCTTTGGATGTTCCTTCGGCGTTTCCTCCCGCCAGGCTTACTTCCTCGGCTACTAATTACTCGGGAGTTTCCCCCATTTTTGCTTCAGCTGCTCCCACAGTTAGTTCCAGGGGGGGGGGGGGGTCATTTAGTGCCTTTCAGCCACGACTCATTCCTCGGGTGGTCTGTCAGTTATTTCTCCTGCCATTTCCTCAGCGGTTAGTCCCCTAGTTGGAGGTCATTCAGGTTTTCCTCCTGCCATCCCAACAGCTAGTGCTTTGATGGGAGTCCCTTCAGGCTTTTCTCCCGCCAGATCTTCAAGAGAATCATTTTCCATGAACTTAATAGACACTCATTTTCATTTGGATCGGGTTCGCCAAAGGTTTCGAAAACCCAATTTGTCAGCTACGGAGGTTCTCTCCCTTAATGGTGGTCGGGCCACAACTTGTCATTTGTCTGTCGTGGGGGAGGGGGGAGTGATGGTCTATTGTGATCCTACTACCTACCCCAATCCAGAAAACTTCTTGGTGATCCTGGTATGAAGGCAGTGGTTGGCCTTCATCCCCGCCATGTTAGAAATCTGCCAATGGTAGAATTGGAAAAACCATCTGCTTCCTATAATGGGCTTGCTCCCATATGCTGCAGGTTTGGGAGAAATTGGGCTTGACAGGCCAGAGCCAGTGGATACTTGGTATCAACAGGATTTAGTATTTGCAGGGTTCTTAAAGTTGGCATCCTTGGCAAAGCCAGTCGTGTTACACTTGAGGGTCTCTCGGGAGATTACTTGGGGAGGGAAGTAAATTCCCTCGCACTCCTGATGTTGTTGGATAGTGTAGGCAAATAGCAAAAACTCCACCTACACTGTTTCACCTCCAGTAGGGATGTGATAGAGAGATGGACAAACCACTTCCTAATGCATATTTCAGCATAGGCACCAAATGATTGCACTTTAAACCAGAACAGTGGGAGGGCGTAAAAGCCATCCCGCTAAATCGACTGGTACTCGAGTCCGACTCGCCTTATTTTCAGGGAGAGTTGAACCTAACCGTAGGAGGCACTCCTCTCTATTTTGGGGAAGTGGCACTAAAAGTTGCAACCGAGTTGCAAATGTCCTTGGGGTGCTGGTGGCCTCGGTCACTCAAAATGCTTGTACCCTCTATGGGTTCACTTCCTCATAGAGATGAGGGTTGCAAATGCAAATGCATATACCGTTTACAGATGGTTTCAGAAGGAGTTTGGAAATTATGGCAGGAAACGAAACCTGGGCAGTGCAAAGGCATGCCCTAAAAATTATTGATAATTATATTTCCAAAAGCTTTCCGAAATTAAAAATAACTGGGTTCCAGGCAGATTTTTCTAATATCATATTGAATTTTGTATGAGGACTTGGGATAACTTGGGACCTTTTAATGCGCATAATTTTAACATGAAACCGTGCCGCTATTGGTATATGTGTTTCGGTTAGGCAGTGAATTATTTTCCCAACTAAAATACACTGGTGGTTGTAGAAATTTCAATAGGGTAAAATTATTTAGAATCCTGAGATTCTGTCTGGAATTCTGCTAACTCATTACTGGGCACATCCTTTTTAATTACAATCACGTTTGACCAGATGCAAATAAATTTATTTGTAACCTCCTACATGTACAAACCTGGGGATTTATCACCACTGCTATTAAAATAATGATGCTGAATTAAGAAAAGTGTTGAATTTGGGACCCCTTCTCTGGTATAAATGTAATAAAAAAAAATAAATAAATAAAAATAATATGGATAGATGATGAAATGCAAGACCAGTAACTGGATTTTGGATGACAAAGTTGATAAGTTGAAATGGTTTTATTTCTGATGTCCTGTGTGATATATCTCAATTTTGTTGAATTTTGTACAATAATTTTGTTGATTTCCGGGTACAGTTCAAATATGGAAGGGGAGGGGTGTTGACTTAAAAGCACTAGAGGGAATTTGGTACGAAAAGTTAGAATATTTTGTACAGTTTTTATGGGTTTCTATCTTTGATCCTTGTTTAGTGAAAAGTTAGGGTATCCGTCTCTTGGATCCCTTTTTTCAGAGAATTCCATTGCTGATCCTTTTTGTGATTAAGTTAAATGCAGGGAGTTTGTCTCCCTACAAGCTTTTGCCCTTAAAGGGTATGGACTTTATTATGATCCCTTGAGCTATTTGGAGGCGGTTTTATTTAGAAATTTAGAAAACTGGGGGGGAATGTAGCATAACTTGCCCCTGAGATTATTCCTCCAACATGGAATCGGCAATTGGAATGGTAAACTGGTCAGAAGAGTAAGGAGAACCGGTGACGTCACAAAGAGGAGTGGTATATAACCTGGATCAGGAGAGGAAACCCAGTTGTTGTGTATCTGGTTGCTGTTAATATCATTAGGTGAGTTCAAGTACCCGTCCGAAGGAGGAAATAACCCACTTGATGAGCTATGTGGCTAGTTGGTGAAAAGTAGTATAGATATATGTTATTATATTGAGATGATATCCCAACAATTACTACACTTTAGTTTTTGTTGTGTGGTGTATGCATGGTTTCGAGTATCGTATCGACTATGGATGGTCTTATGGACACTCTAAGACTTGGTCGGGGGTACAGGTAGTGATCTGAGATAGCTAGCAAGCCTGTAGTAGTGCTATAATTCGGTAGTAATCGTTGGAGATTGCAGGTGTGGTAGAGGACTATAGTAATGATGAATACAGTGAAAGGTGATAGTGACTATGGACAAATCAGCAGTTGTTGCCTTGGATGTAAGTGTTGCGGAATAGAAGGAAAAGTTTATCGATCTATGATCGTCAAATTTGATTTTCCACGTTCTGATTACTGGGGGTTCTGTGAGGATCCACCAGCCCGTAGCGATTTTGTGTTTCCTTACCAGACGATATCAGACACGGGCTCCAGATTCTGGGTTCGGTAACTTCACGAACTTGTTGTGTTTTGCACAACGGAGACCAGTTCCAAATTATCTGCTATTTATTAAACTAACTATGAACAGTACGACTAACCATCGTTGTCTCTGGTTGGAATCAAATAGATATACGATTTAAACAACAAAGTTCATACCTTCAACACAGTGGTAGCATCCAGGTTTCTTCTGGAGGAGTAGTTCAGCTTTCATCAGGAGCCCAGAGACAACTTGTCTAAGCAGTCAGAAATTGGTGCTTATATACACCAAATTGCTGATGCAATACTTGGGGTACGTGACGACCGTCAGCAGTTTCTCCCTGACCTCAGGGAAAATAAGGGAAAGTCCCCTGACGTTGCGGTCGCCATTTTGTAGACTCTTATACTGCCATGCAGACTGTCGGTCAGTCTGCATGCAGTCCATGGAATCACGGCTCGCAAATAGTGTTCCGCCGGGCGTCAGTTAACCGGCGGAATGTCCCGGTGACTGATGCAAAAATGCAACTCAGCATCCCCAGTTCAATGGGGAGTTTCACCAGGTACAAGTTATGATTTGTTAGACAGTTCGAACACCAACATCCCAGTAATACTGCCGAATGTTATTGTCCCATCTGTCAACAAATCCTCAATTGTTACTGCTTGTTGACAATATTGGCTCGCAAAGGTATGCCTGATATTGTCAATCAGAACATCTGGCGTGTACCCACAGAGTACGTCTGTACTCTGGTCGCCAGTTTCATACAATTCCATGTAATTTAATTATGATGTTTAAATCTGTTCCAAATCTATGGAAGTCAGTTAAAAGTTAAATAAAATCGAGTCTATTGAATTCCCAAGCAAAGATCCCAAGAGCTCGAGGTCTTACCCGAGCTGACAAGCATACTTAATCCATGTGGGCTCACTTCGCAACATTCCTCCCCAACCGAGGATCAAAAACCAGAGGGACTTGATCACTCAGAAAGGAAAACGATTTGCGAAGGGAAAACACAGGGTCAATGAATGGTGTCCATACCAAGGACAGGGAACGGATGCCCCGCACAGTTCTACAAATGCCCAATTTACCCATTAACCCAAACTTTGAACTCATCCTCTTCAGTGAACCCCCACAAATATAAACTTATTAATTACCTGTACATCGGTACCGAGGAACATAGTCTACTCATACATGTCCAAAGAGTAGTTTACCACAATGGCACAATCGGTCGTACATAATTTCTTTATCTCGGGTTTCATATTCAAAAATAATGCCAACAAACAACTAGAAGTTGTATGTATACTAGTTCTGACTGCACCTCGCAATGGGCAGAACAATTTCTTATCATCTATACAATCATCATGACCTAATTCCGGTATATATGATCGGGTTCTTTGTTTATCAACAAGTAATGTGTCGGCTTCAAGTCGATAAATAGCTACCATTTTATTTGCACTATGGGATGCACTTTTACTTACATTCATGAATGGGATGGGCAAGGCTTGTACTTTGAAAATTGAAAATTGAAAATTGGTTTCAATCAACGGAACTTTCACTAGAATGACTAATTTATCATCGACAAACACTGTCGCTGTTGTCAATAAATGATAATACTGCCATAACTCCTGATGAAGTTTCAGCGGAAGTTGGGTGTGTTCGTCAAGCCTATCCTGAATGCTTGTTAATACCGAAGTCATAATTTTTCATCTGCAAGCACATCCATTTGCTCATGCAGATCGTCCATATAATTTTCTGTGGTGGTTAACATTAATTCAATTTGAATTAATACTGTTTCCAGTTGATGAAAGGACTGTACATAATGCTTTAAAAGAGTTAATCGATTTTCAAGCCCTTGTAATACCAATTCTACTTGGTCATGAAAAAGCGATACTACTCACGTTAAATTTACCATAAAGTCTCTGTTCTCTTGTACGGAATGATACGTTAATTTTATTAAACTTAAACTTAATTTCTGAACATGTTGTATCATTGCCTGATTTACAGTTAAGCGTCTTAAATTATTTTCATCCCTTTTAAATCAGATTCAATGGCTGTGCCAAATAGGAAACTCATTCCTTCACCTATGAAATTTGCTAAGTTTACCTCAATTATTTCGAGATGAGGGTGTATGCCCTTTTAACTTGCGATAATCATCCAGGTCCCCTTTTACTCGTTTGAAATGATTATTTATAAACCTGACCTCCTGGTACATATCCACAAATATCGAATGTAACGCAAGGTTAAAAGTATTATTTTCAGTCATGTTTATATTTTGTTCATAGATTCTTCTGAAATTTACATCAAGTTCCTGATAAAATTGATTCACAAGCGTATGTTATTGTCCACTCTCTGCATGTAGTGGATAAATGGTGCCACTTCTGCCACAAACATGTTTGTCCATTCACTGTTAACCATATAAATTTATTTTACCTTTGTGAAGATGATGTTATTTTGGACTCTGGTATTCCCGCTAACTGTTAATGTCAATGTCAATAAACTTCCCATGAACCAAATCAATAACATCTTGCTCCTACAATGAGAAGGAAGACATGGATTAACATCATAAGTGATACTCAAAACTGAGTTCCAATTTACTCTCTCGTTTTATGGCCGGTCAGTAAAACTCGAGAAATTTACCACACAGAGAAATCGCCAAACTGGTTGCGCAGGCCAGCAAACGACTTCACCATGTTACTTTCTTGTCAGATTATAAGTCAATATACTTTAGTCTCTCATGACGCATATCCTATCCTCCCCCATAGTCATACAACATTTTTGTTTGATTATTTCTTTACTCCTGGGTGCTCCAGGGTTGATAATCTATTCGACGAATTTCTTGCCATCCACCCTCTCTAAGGGTGGAGCGAATATTTTCAATCAAATTACCAATTTGTGTCCCATTGGACGGTCGTGCAGCGGACTGTACATCTGTCACTGGGATTTTCTTTTTATTTCTTTGATTAATATTGCAGTCAGAGAAACACTCTGACTCAGAATTAGAGTTTTCTTCTTGTGACTCAACGTTTAACATTTCTACTTCCTTCGGCTCCTGTGCCAATGTAGAAGCTTGAGAAGCTTGAGCAGCTTTCTTCTGCTCTCGGTATTGTCTTAATCGATGACGTAATTCTTCCATAGGTACCCCTTCCTCTTCGGAAGATGAGTTTTGTCTAACTTGTCGTTTTTCTCGGATTAAAGGAGCCATAGGAATAGGCTCCTCCTCATCACTACTACTACTTCTACTTTCTTTCTCCGCTTGGGGTGCTACATATCTTAAGTGGCGTTTCGCTCTCACCAGTTCAGGCATTTCCCACTCCTGTGGAGCCAAACTTAGATTTTCCCCATGACATTTAATGAGTCTACCTGTCATTTGATCTCTGATCCTGTAGCTTACAGGTCCAGTCTTTTCAATAACCCGAAATGGGTACTCCCATTTCTGTTCTAGTTTTCCCTTTTGTCTAGAAAAGGATCTCCCACATTGAAGGTAATTTGTTTTGCTTTTACGTCTCCAAGACGTTTCAGTTTTTCTACTCACCTTTGTTGCGTTTTTTTTTTGTTGTCTCACAAATGCTTTATGTTGTTCTTGTAAAGCTATTTTGTGGGCTTCTCCCACATATTTTTGTCTGGGTTTTAAAACTGTGTCTAATGGGAGAACCACATCTCTGGCATATAGCAAATAATAGGGCGAGAATCCGGAGGACTTGCTTCCATTAAATCTGATAGCTGCCAGTGATTGATTCAAGAATAAGTCCCAGGTCTCCAATTCGTTGTGAGACATTTTTGCATAAAAACATCATTCAAAGTTCGATGGAAACGTTCGACCTTCCCATTGGATTGGGGGTGAGTCGTTTTCACATGATCAATCTTCAATTGTTCAGTCAAATATCTCATTATCTCATTACAATTGCCTGATCCATTATCAGTTAATAGTTCAAGTGGACAGCCAAATCTTGGGAAAATTTGGTCGTTCAACAACTTTGCAACTGTTTCTGCTCGTTTATAGGTACTGGAAATGCTTCAGGCCATCCTGAGTACAAATCAATGAAAGTAACTATGTACTTATTTCCCGATAAAGTAGTTGGAAAAGGTTCACCCATATCCAAAGCCATCTGAGCAAATGGATAAGATGGTCTATCTGCTTCTTGCATAGGTAATGTAACTCTTTTTGTGTTTCTTGCCCTACACGTAAGGCATTTTTCAACATATTGGTATATGTTTTTGTATAAATCAGGCCAATAATATTTACTACTAATATTCCAGTACACTTTATCTATTCCCAAATGTCCTAAGTCGTCATGGTATTGTCTTAGTACACCACCCTGTAAGTGTTCAGGTATGTACAACCTCATCCTGGGGTTGCCGTTAGTAGCACTTATGTAGTATAATATTCCCCTTATCATCAAGTACCTACTACTTATGTTAACTGGGGTATTATCACTTGAATATTTCTTCTGTTCTTCCATTAGTCGAGCATCTTTTTCTTGCTCCACATTCATGTCTAGATCTTTATAATTTATTTCTTCAGGTTCCATAGGGGAACCTTGGGGTCCTCCTAAATACCAGAACCCCCAGAACCCCCCCCCCCCCCCTAAATAACATTTGCGTAGTGTTTTACGATGAAATATGTTTAGTTTATGCAATAATTGTTACAGGAAAGAAGAATAGAAGTAAATTCATTCTTATAGTTGCCTTTGTCTTGGCGGTTCTGGGGGTTTCTGGTATTTAGTATTTTTCTCCTAAATACCAGAACCCCCCAGAACCGCACAGATGAATCTAAAATAATTTGTCCGACTCTGGACCGACCATAATTATTCAGGATGATGCTAAAATCCCACGATGCAATACGCTCCATGAGCCAATCAGTTGAGTCGATACAAACGCGAACAATGGGACATAACTGGAGGAAAAAAGCAAGATAAACTTGATGCAGGCACACAGCTTCAGACAAAGAATCCCGCTGAGAGATTGTTTTGTATGCGCTTCACACGATTTTTTTTTCGACCGTTTGTAATCACGCAAAATAAATAAGATTTTTTCCCATGAAAATGTCAAATGGGCAGTGTTGATTGTTTACTGTACTGTTACAAACAAGTTGTGTTTTAATATTAAAATATGACTCACTAACCAATAGTGTTGCGGACCGGACTGCAAACAAACGGTCCGGTACCAGTCCAGGCGTGGTCCGCGGTACGGTCTGATGAGGACCGAGCAGCCCCTGCTGTACCGGTACACAGGCACGCTGGACCGGTCCGGGGCAGTCCAAGGGACCGGTCCAGGGAGACGCAAAGGGAAGTTTTGCACTCTCCCAATTGATACACAAACTGATAATTTCATCTTGATAGACGGTGAATACATTGAAGTCGAGTAAGTTTGAAGTAACTGTCAACTATATTGAGCCAATCTGTCACCAATCAACCACTTACATCCTGTGATTCCTGTCACGGGTGTCGCGTGAAGGTATCAGCGATGAGCGGTTCTACAAAAAAGTTCCCAAAATAGCGAACGCTCAAATTCGGTGACAAGAAGCGGTCATTCAATTCCTTTGTCGGCAAAGAATTTCAATGTGTATTGTGTATCAATTTCTTTAAACCCCAATCTGGATTGTGTGCACATGGAAATTATTTAGTTGGTAGTAACTTGGTCCCTATATTTCATCTGGTAGGTTTGGTGTGGTGACCCTATTAAATTGGACCATGGGCGCAGATCATGGGGGGGGGGGGGTGGATGGGGTGGAGGAGGGGCGTGTGCACCACAAAGTTTTTTTTTTTGGGGGGGGGGGCATTACATGTTATGTCCCCTGCGCTCCTCCCACATATATAGGTCCGATAGCAGCTGATATTGTTCGAGCAATGCTGCAATAGGCGAAAATCGCGTATTTTCAGCTTGCTTTTTCAAAATTTCCTCCCGCAGGGCCAAACCATGCTTGGCCCTGTGCTTTGTGTGTCCGAGCAATGCTGCAATAGGCAGAATTCGTGTATTTTCAGCTTACATTTTCAAATTTTCCGCCCGCAGGACCAAAACATGGTTTGCCCTTAGCATTGTGTAGCCCCCCCCCCCCCCCCCCATACCGGCCACCCCGCCACCCCCCCCCCCCCACACACACACACTCTAAAGAGAGAGACCTTTGCCCCTGAATTGGACGGCCTTGGACCGGTCCATCTAGAAAAAACGGACCACCTGCCCGAATATCAGACCGCTATTTCTTGTACCGGACTGGACTGGACCGGAACACCATTGGCCATCCGGTATGGTCCGCATCACTGCTAACCAACATATCGGGAAAACGTCTCGTGAAGTTTAAAAATTTAATGGAGCCGTTCAAAAAAGTGCCTCTGTGGGGT
Source organism: Pictodentalium vernedei (assembly GCA_031216915.1). Lineage (NCBI taxonomy): Eukaryota > Metazoa > Mollusca > Scaphopoda > Dentaliida > Dentaliidae > Pictodentalium > Pictodentalium vernedei. The sequence continues at coordinate 345,351,621 of CM062294.1, forward strand.
AGGGTTGGGAAGGGCAAAAATGATGGATTTCGTATGTATGTTTGTTTGTCTGTGTGTCTGCTATAGAAATAAATATGGGCCCATCCGTAGTGCCCAAAATTGGCCTACTTTAAGGCGGAGGTCTTTGTCGGGTTTAAAAAAGTGCAGGGGTGGGATTGGAGAGGGGCACCAAAAGCTATGACCAATTTGTTTTTTGCTGATATAGGTCCTCACAATTTTCATTTGGGCCGATTTAGGGCGGGAAAATATCGAACCTGGTTCAACATGAAACAATAATTATGGTCCATCCAGGGTCGGACAAATTATTTTAGGTTCATCCTCAATTAATATAGGATGAACCTCAAATTGTTTTGTCGAACCTGGTTCAACATGAAACAATAATTATGGTCCATCCAGGGTCAGACAAATTATTTCAGGTTCATCCGCAATTAATATAGGATGAACCTGAAATATTTATGTCGAACCTGGTTCAACATGAAACAATAATTATGGTCCATCCAGGGTCGGACAAATTATTTCAGGTTCATCCTCAATTAATATAGGATGAACCTCAAATATTGATGTCGAACCTGGTTCAACATGAAACAATAATTATGGTCCATCCAGGGTCGGACAAATTATTTCAGGTTCATCCTCAATTAATACAGGATGAACCTGAAATATTTATGTCGAGCCTGGTTCAACATGAAACAATAGTTATGGTCCATCCAGGGTTGGACAAATTATTTCAGGTTCATCCTCAATAAATATAGGATGAACCTGAAATATTTATGTCGAACCTGGTTCAACGTGAAACAATAATTATGGTCGATCCAGAGTCGGACAAATTATTTCAGGTTCATCCTCAATTAATATAGGATGAACCCGAAATATTTATGTCGAACCTGGTTCAACATGAAACAATAATTATGGTCCATCCAGGATCGGACAAATTATTTCAGGTTCATCCTCAATTAATATAGGATGAACCTGAAATATTGATGTCGAACCTGATTCAACATGAAACAGTAATTATGGTCGATCCAGGGTCGGACAAATTATTTTAGGTTCATCCTCAATTATTATAGGATGAACCTGAAATATTTATGTCGAACCTGGTTCAACATGAAACAATAATCATAGTCCATCCAGGGTCGGACAAATTATTGATCGTGTACGAGAGGGTCATAAATATTATTTCAGGATGAACCTGAAATAATATAGGATGAACCTCAAATAATATAGGATGAACCTCAAATAATATAATATGTACCTCAATAATTATTTTCGAACCTGTTCGTATGCCATATTTTTGGAATATTTAAATTATTGTTCATTCAAATACGATGTAAATTCTGAACAGATAAGCTTTTTGGGGTCGCACAGGATTTCAATCCCACATTGTCCCTGTGCGCCCTCGGCGTGCTGAACTTTTCATTCATTCAGATAAGCCATATCATCCGGACCCCAATGCTTTTATTTTATGACATCTTTCCGCGAGTTTAGATCGACTAATGATGAAGGCTAAAATTCTGAGTTAACTCCCTTGACTACATTTTAAATTTCATTGTTCAGCTGAAATGAGAGCGAATTTGGTAATAAATCATGTTTTAGTTTTCCACAGAATGCTAAAACAGTGTCGAAATGGAATCTTTTCTTCAAAACCAATGTGTAAATGTAACTTAGAGGAGGTTCTAAGGGAAAATCTGAGAGATTCTGGGGGGGGGGGGTCTGGTATTTAGGAGAAAAATACTAACTACCAGAACCCCCCAGAACCGCGTAGACAAAGGCAACTGTAAGAATAAATTTACTTCTATTCTTCTTTCCTGCAACGATTATTGCATAAAATAAACATATTTCATCGGAAAACACTGCGCAAATGTAATTTAGAGGGGGTTATGTGTGGTTCTGTGGGGTTCTGTGCAGTTCTGGGGGGGTTCTGGTATTTAGGAGAACCGGAACCTTGTTGTTCAATTGTGACATGTGCATATTGCTCAGGGTTAATTCTATCACTGTTTATTACTCCTACCCATAGTGATTTCTCAGAATCTACTTGATCCATCTGGTAATCTGGATCTGCATTGGCAATTCCTTCAGGTAACCTTGACAGCAAGTCAGCACAAGTGTTTTGTTTTCCAGGTAAATATTCCATTTTGCAATTATAACTAGCTATTTTTAACGCCCACCTTTGAACTTCTGCATTATTTTTGGGTCGTTTCAACATGTATTGTAATGGAGCATAGTCTGTTTTAATAACAAACTGGGCACCATGCAAATAATTGTCGAACTTGTCCAATGCATAAGATATAGCAAAAGCTTCCTTTTCAAAGGTTGACCATTTCTGTTGGGTGTCACCTAATTTGTGTGACAAAGATACAATTGGTTTTTCATCTGGTACACCTGGAATTTGACCTTCCTCAACCTCACAAGGGTGAGTTAATACGGCTACCACGCACGAATGAGATGCGTCCGTATATAAGACGTAAGGTTTTCGTGGGTTGGGATATGAAAGATGTGCTACTTGTGTCAAGCTCTCCTTCAGGTATTCAAATGCTTTTTGGTGGGTTTCTTTCCAATGAAATCTAGCATGCTTTTTAGTCAATCCTATCAATGGCTGTGCTATTTCGCCAAACTTGGGTATAAATCTTCGATAGTAAGAAACCATCCCCATGAAACTTCTAACCTCGGTCACTGTTTTTGGAGGTACTAATTTTCTTATGACCTCGACCTTTGTGGGTTCAGGCTTGATACCATCCTCACTTATAACAAAGCCAAGATAAGCTGTTTCACTCTACAATCACGTTTGTAGTGTCCTGGTCTCCCACGGAGATGGCAAATGGGTCTGGGGTATCTGAGGTATTGATTAACCTTCTGCTGAACAAACTTTTTGTTTTGATACTATTTGATTTTGATATCTTGGCTGCCCTTGCCTATATTGCTGACCCTGCCTATACGGCTTTTGAATTTGGTAATTTTGTCTCCCTGTAGTTGCTAAATGCACGTGATTTTTCCGTCATGTCGCATCAACCTCCATGGGACACCTACATTCCCCGGGCTGTCATCCCTTTTAGGATATTCATAATTTTGTAGGCTTCCTGCCTCTCCCCGAGCTTTATGCTTATGTTTTACTCCTGCTTCAAATATTGCCATCGACATGGCTTTGTCGAGTGTCTCGGGATCCTTTCTAATTAATTTTAACTGCATGTCGGGCTGACATAGCCCATCAGTGAAATAATCTGCCAACATTTTCTGTTCGGATTCCCTGTCAATTTGTTTTCCATATACGTCCTTGGCGAGATTGAGCAATTGTTCGCCATAAGACACTATGGTTTCATTTTTCTCTTGCTTCATGTGGCGCAAATAACTTCGCACAATACTTTTGTCAATGATTTCAGAATATCTCCCCTTGAGTTCCTTCTGGAGCTCTTCCCACCGTATCTCAGAATTTCGTTCAATTTGCTGTAAAATAAAATCACTGACTATATTGTCGCTAGTTTGAGCTGCAATAAATTTTCTTTGTGACGGGGGAATGTTATTAGTTGTCCAATACAGGTTCAAGCTTTTAATCCACGCGCAATAATTCTTTGGGTTACTGTCAAATCTGCAGGTATGGGTGTGGAGGGCCTGAGTGTGCGTTGCGTGAACTGTGGTAGCAGCATTTCTGCTACTAGCCAGTATAGTTTTGTGCATTTTAGTGATAGCCTGAGCGACTGTGTCACTGTTTGCTTGGCTTAAATCGAGCTCAGTAATCTCGCGTTCACTGTTCTCCCGCGTTTTCATATTTGTAATTCAACAATCTGGTGATTTAGGACTTGAGTTTGTTCCTGAAAAACTTTTGCCTGGTTCGCGTTTTGCTCGTGTAAATCACGTTTATGTTTTTGCATTTGTTCTTGCAGGGAAGCCCTTTCAGCATCCAACAGCCTCTTGTGACGTGCGGTCACGTCGTCTAGTTGCTGCTGCATTTCCTGAAGTTGCTGTCTTGCAATAGCCTCTGCCCTTTGCCTAATTGCTACCTCATCCATTTTGCTGCTGATAATATATGTAAAATATCAAAAATGTTACACTTACAGTTTGTTGACTGTTCTGGCTGTTTGTCGAATGTTGTTCCACCACGTTCTTCTTTCCAGGAATTGACACTTTTTCACGAGTACTACACAATTCGTACTATCGCGCACTATTACTTATGACGTGTTTTCGTTTTCCACCACTGCATGTTTTTATTTCACACTGTATTTGTTTCCACCACTGCGCACGGTCTGTTACCTGTACGGTTGTTGGTACTGTTGAGCTCTGGGAGCTCAGTTGAGTCGCTGGCTACTGGTACGTCGTTGCCCACGGGTACTGGACGGGTTATGGTCACTGGCTTTTATAAAATCTGCAGACACGGCACCAATATAAATATTCGTCTGTTGCGGAACAGAAGGAAAAGTTTATCGATCTATGATCGTCAAATTTGATTTTCCATGTTGTGATTACTGGGGATTCTGTGAGGATCCACCAGCCCGTAGCGATTTTGTGTTTCCTTACCAGACGATATCAGACACAGGCTCCAGATTCTGGTTTCAGTAACTTCACGAACTTGTCGTGTTTAGCACAATGGAGACCAGTTTCAAATTATCTACTATTTTATTAAACTAACTATTAACAGTATGACTAACCGTCTTGGTCTCTGGTTGGAATCAAATAGATATATGATTTAAACAACAAAGTTCATACCTTCAACACAGTGGGGGCATCCAGGTTTCTTCTGGTGGAGTAGTTCGGCTTTCATCAGGAGTCCAGAGACAACTTGTCTAAGCAGTCAGAATTTGGAGCTTATATACACCAAATTTCTGATGCAATACTTGGGGTACATGACGACCGTCAGCAGTTTCTCCCTGACATCAGGGAAAATAAGGGAAAGTCCCCTGACGTGGCGGTCGCCATTTTGTAGACTCTTATACTGCCATGCAGACTGTCGGTCAGTCTGCATGCAGTCCATGGAATCGCGGCTCGCAAATAATGTTCCACCGGGCGCCAGTTAACCGGCGGAATGTCCCGGTGACTGATGCAAAAATGCAACTCAGCGTCCCCAGTTCAATGGGGAGTTTCACCAGTACAAGTTATGATTTGTTAGACAGTTCGAACACCAATATCCCAGTAATACTGCCTAATGTTATTGTCCCATCTGTCAACAAATCCTCAATTGTTACTGCTTGTTGACAATATTGGGTCGCAAAGGTATGCCTGATATTGTCAATCAGAACATCTGGCGTGTACCCACAGAGTACACCTTTACTCTGGTCGCCAGTTTCATACAATTCCATGTAATTTAGTTATCATGTTTAAATCTGTTCCAAATCTATGGAAGTCAGTTAAAAGTTAAATAAAATCGAGTCTATTGAATTCCCAAGCAAAGATCTCAAGAGCCCGAGCTTTTACCCGAGCTGACAAGCGTACTTAATCCCTGTGGGCTCACTTCGCAACATAAGAAGGTCATGGGGTCACCTAGAAGGCAGGAACTAAACAGTCGCTGGGGCCATGACTATCTTCAGAAGGATGTCCTATCTCGGGTGGGTCAAGGACCCTATAGCCCCATCCATGTTGTGGATGTCTACCCCCCCCCCCCCCTCCCGTCGGGGACTTGATTTATCAGGATCGCAATCTGATATATCAGAGAAGTTCTGATACATGAGAAAACATAACTTGATGCGTCAGAATAACTGACTTGTCACAGAATAATTATGTGTCTCGTCACACCCTCTCCAACCCAGGGCGTAGCCAGGCTAAATTAAAAGGCGGGATATTTTTCTACTGCCAGTTGTAATAGAAAAAATATTTTAAACCCCTACCCCGTAAAATTTCACCTCTTGTTGTGTTGAGATAGCATTGTTCCACGGAGGTGAATTTCCAGGGCATTCCTCGGAGAGAAGAAAAATTCATGGCAATCGGAAGATCCGGGGTGGGTCTCAAGGAATCCTAGTCAAAACGTCCCCAAGTGTTTTGGTCAAAACGTCCCCAACAGTTGGTCAAAACGTCCACTTTGCTGTTTCTTGACTGAGGCCATTGACAAAACTTGAGATGTTATTTTAAAACAAATTTATTGTTTTACAAAACATTAATTATAAATATCCTCGCTTCTGCCAGGCCGATATTTATGCGCGCCTCCCCTAATTTCCCGCGTGTCTTATGAATAGAAAACACTAATTAATACCAGTGGGGAAATGGAAATGTGGACTCCAGGGTTAATTCTGTCACAGATCTCCTTCCAAAAGTGTCGGGATACTGATGCAGATGCTAAAGGCAGGCACGGGCGTTGATTGGGTTAGACGCGACTAACGATCGATGATAGGGATGGGGGTGGGGTGCCCCCCCCCCCCCAAAAAAAAAATAAATGTGTTATAAATGGAGACTTCTGGCGGGTTTTGGTACCCAAAAATCACGTTATTTTTTGTTGGCTGTCGTTTTTAGCAGCATGTTTTGAATTCTCAAGTTCATCAATGACTTCAAGAATCACTCAGTCACAAATTACAACCGTATTTTAAGTTCCGTTTGGTACGTCCTTTGAAAGGCGTACAAAAGCCAAAAAATAAAAATACATTATTTGAGGTTGTTTTTGGACTGGAGGCGAGGGCAGGCCTAAACATTTAAAAATTTGGCCTATTAGCATCTCAGCAAATAATTGCGAAATAATTCTAACATTTGGCCTACTATGGCTTACACAACTACACTACGACACAACCTGAAATTATTTCGCAAGTATTTATTGAAAAGCACCGCCCGTTTTGCATAATTAACTCAGTATTTTCGCCAGACTTGCGAATGCTGAAATGCTTAAAAGGGTCACTCACCTGAATTTATGTTGGTCATAATTTAATGAAATAATGTTAACGAATTTTAAAGCACACACGTACAGTCAACTCATTTAATTGACCCATCCCGGTTTTTAACACTATCTTTGACACGAACCAATGAAATAATTGTATGGGGATCAAAGAAGGCATAGAACAATAGACTACTATTATATGACAATCACATGGATCGTGGAATAGCCAATCGGAATCAACACGATGAAGCGTTTAATTAAATTATCAAGAAAAAGCTGTAACAAATAGGTGTAACGATAATATTTTTCTTATATTGTTTGTAGATTTTATGCAGCGTTATCTAGTAATACTATTATGAAAACGTTAACTGGTTTTTCCAGCTTGTAGGAATATTTAGTTGAATTTTTCCCTGGATGAAATTTATTGCAAAAGGACTAAAAAATATCATTGGTTTGTGTCACCGATATTGTAAGTGGAGTGGCCTGTTACTTTATTTATTCTGTCCAAATTTCTCATTTGTTAATTCAGAATAATTGTGGGATAATTCTGGCATGGTGGAAACACATCGTAGTTTGTATGAATATTAGTCACAGTGTTAGACACCAAAGTGTTTAAAATAACAACGGCTTACGGTAACAAAAACAGTTGATATGTTGAACTGTCGCAGTTCTCAGACGACAAACGCATGTGGAAGAATTTTTGGGATGTAATAAAAGTCGCAGAAAAATAAAATTATACAATAGAATTAAAGTGCGTGGAGTCAGTGAGGGTTGCCTCGCCACGCGGTAAACCATGCACCAAGCAAGGATTGAAACAAACTTGCCAGGCTGGAACCAGTTTACATTTTAAATAAATAAACATATGAATGAAGATATAACAACCCTTTAAGCGTTTTTAAGTGTATGTCTGTGAGTGGGGATTTTTTTGTCCTTGTGGGGGTGGGGGTGGGGGTGGGGCGGGTGGGTGGGTGGGTGGGTCCGTTCCCCTGAAGGCAGACCAGATGGCCAAGGCTCAGCGTCCACTCCGCCTTATAGGCTGATGGGTAACTCCCATCTTTCAATAACACATATTGGTATAATTTTTCCTTTTTCATAACCGTTATGGACAATATGTGCTGGGGCTGCTCCCGAACGACTGTTTGGGTTTCTTTTTCTTTTCTTTTTTTTTTCTAAGACAACCATCAAAGTGCGGTTTCAGTATCACCATCCATATAAATATGCCCACGTTTCTATGTAAACACAGAGCAGAATCTCGTAGTTTGCACAATTCCAAGTCACCTTCCAGTTCGAGGTTATTGGGGGGGGGGGGGGGGGGGGGGTCTGACCCCAGTACCTTACTGTCCGTGCGCACACTCAAACCAAGAAGATTATTGACCCTCGCTTCCAACCCCTGTGGATCCATAAGCAAGTAAAGACATTCGGGTTGAAGGGGATTTTAATCCCACATCGTCCCAGTGCTCTTTCGGCGCCCTGAATCTTTTCATTTATTCTCTCATCCGATAATTAATTCCAGTCTGTTGGAGTCCTGTTCATACCCAGCTGAGAGAAGAGTATTGGTACAACTGACTCAGAATCATAGATTTCGACCGAAAAATAGTATAAAAAATGCGAAATTAAATATGAACCTACGAAAGAAGGATAAATGAGTTGGGGATGTTTTGACCAACTCTTGGGGACGTTTTGACCAACTCTTGGGGACGTTTTGACCAATTGTTGGGGACGTTTTGACCAACTCTTGGTGACGTTTTGACCAATTGTTGGGGACGTTTTGACCAACTCTTGGGGACGTTTTGGCCAAAAAAGTAGGGGACGTTTTGACCAACACCCGACTCAAGTACCCAGAAAGTGAAGAATTGACTATAGCAAAAATAACCCGAGAAATAACGATGCGAGAATACACGAAGATCTCATCTCCACTCCCAGCTATGTAGCTGCCCTCCGCTTTCTCACCCTCCGAAATGCTGACAGCATATTGACCAAACACGTGTATCATTATCAATTGGTCGTTGGTTCTTGTCGAGTTGGTTCGGACGTGTTTTCGTCGAATTTTTCATTGTTGTCCCAAACTTAGCACGTGTTGTTCTCTTCCGCCATTTTCAGAATAGTTGGAAGTGTGCACATCGTTTCGTGTCTACAGATAGACTTAAAAAGTACGTCTCAGACTGGTTAATTTGCTATATTTGCTGCATATTATAAAGCCAATAGAAGCAATGTTATTATAAACATAAATTCACTGTTCATTTTGTACTTCATTCGACGCCTTTTGTCTTGTGAAGTTTTCTTGTTGCTCAATTTCGCTATAGTAATAGTATACTATAGTTCAAAAAGCCGTTAAGGGGACGTCCAACCCAACTAATTTCATGTAATTTTCTTTCAAGTCTAAAAAAGGCCCAAAATGAATAACTCCAATAAATTATATACCAAAATGCTTGGAATGAAACAGAACATGTGGAAACTGAAAAATTTTGCCATGGAACTGCTGCCATGTGTAAATAGGGTTTACTGACGTTTCGTACACAAGACGTTTCGTACACGCGACGATTCGTACACAAATAAGACGTTTCGTACACAAAAATTGGACGTTTCGTACACGATGTGAGCGTTTCGTACACGTGTTTAATTATCTGTTTTAGACCTTGTAATAAAGTTGTATTATAAAATTATTTATTATTTTTGTTACATTAAATTAATACTTTTACATTTATGAATATCTCCTGTGAATATTTATGTAAAATTATTCCTGTTTTTATAGATACTGTTGGTGTTTAATTGCATGTTGAATAGGTTAATTTTCCTTGATTTCTTTGATTTATTGTTTGATTTACTGTTTGATTTTACCGATGAGTGACTTGTTTGAATATTGCTGGGATGTTTTTAGGTTATTTTGTTTGTAGGCTACATGCGATGGCTAATCTAGTCAGCGGTAAATTGCGAAGAGTCTGACCGTCGCCGCCGATGAAACTATTGGAGGCCGGTTTGGGTAAAAATGTGGAGGCCGGTTTGGGCCAAAATGTCGGAGGCCGGTTTGGGCATATTCGTTCACGATGAGGAGGAGCTCAGAATCTACAACATACTGGTGGTGTTCAATGACACCAAATACTGTTACTATCAATAAAGGGCAAATATCGATAAAATAAAATCAGTTTAGCATAATGCAATGAGGTGATTCGCTGAAAATGTACAGTACCGCTGGAGATAAATTGTCACAAAAACAGAATAAAATTTTATCACTATTAAAGATAGCAATATATTTTATATTGATGTAATACAATAAAATCACATGCAGAATACATCAAACACATAAAAACAAAACATGTTATTTTTGTGTAATGAATTTATTTTAATTTAGTATGTATGAGATTTCAACTAAAATCACCACATATTTATTGGAAAATAAAATTATTTCATGCAAGAAAATAGTCTTCTTTTTTGCTTTTAAACCCAAAATCTGAAATTAAGAAGGAAAAAAGTGAGATATAAAGAGAAAATGCGAAATTAAAATCTGTGTACAAAACGTCCAGGCGTTTTGTGTACGAAACGTCCTAAATTGGCCGTGTACGAAACGCCCGTGTACGAAACGTCCAGCACCCGTAAATAGCACCACCTGAAACTTTGTGAAAGTCTGCTATGGCATAAGTAAGAGAACAAAATTTTTACTATAAAATACCTCAAAATAAAATAACAGCTGTATTCTATAAACATTGAAGTACATACTCGAAGAAATCTTTTCCTAATTCATGAAAGTAATAAAGATTGAGACCAAATGTTACAAGTGGAGTGCTCACTGATTGAAGGCAGACATTTTCTTTTGTTTATGTTTTGATTCGGGGAGTTTAACAAAGGTCAACTTGAAGGAGTCCACCAGAAGAAGTATGGAAGGACAAAGGAGTGTCTCCCAATATAAAGATGTATGTGTCACTTTAGTGTAGTGTTTTGGAAAGAAACTATGATATTCTACTATGTAGAATGCACTGCAAAGTCATAACTTGTAGTTGAATAAATATATTTACAAACCCCTTGCACTGTAAACCCTTGTAACAGGAGGAGAGATAAGTGCGGGAGCCGGGGTTCGAACCGTCGACCTCTAGCACACAAAGCGACCGATTTACCACGAAACTAAGAGATCCGGACCAACCAGGCTGGTTGGTAAATGGCCTTTATACCTTGACCGCTACACTACTCTCCCCTTCTTTTGAGATTGACCACATGTGAATCTCACCCAAGTTCCTCCCTCAGAGCGGTCGAAACGCCCACAGTGCCACCTACTGCTGAGGATCGGACGAGCCCCCAAATGTAACAGGAGGAGAGATAAGTGCGGGAGCCGGGGTTCGAACCGTCGACCTCTAGCACACAAAGCGACCGATTTACCACGAGACTAAGAGATCCGGACCAACCAGGCTGGTTGGTGAATGGTCTTTATACCTCGACCGCTACTCCCTTTTATCCCATGCATCAATTTGATAGTGATTAAGGGCCTATATAAGTAATGAAATTTTGTTTATTTTGAAAATTCTCACCTCTGATATTCCAGACCTTTGCGGGAAAGAAGCGCGCTCGCACTTCATCGCGCCTGTAAATTGTACACCAGGAGCGTTAAAAATCACGCCCCTGTGCACGCTTTATGTTAGTTGAGCAATCTGAACGTAATGGTCGGGACCCGACCAGTATTTTCAGATTGCTCAACTCGCTTTGTGTATAAAAGAAATTCACTGTCATAACTCTTGTTTGTCATAATGATGTGTAATCTGATGCTTAAATACATGAAATAACCCCCAAACCTGGTATTTTACATGTTGATAATAATTATAATCGAGTCAAATCTCCGCTGCGCTAGGTGAAGAGATAAATCCAATTTGCGTATTGATATTCTTGTTGAAATTTTCCTTTGAGAACTATTTCATTCAACATCCCATAAATTATATCCTATTCTCCTAAAATTATAATATCTCAGCTAATCAGGACGCTGAATGTGTTTGCGTCATAGCACACCGAGCTTTGAGTTATCTGATTGGACAGTCATTAGAAACTGAAACAATTCCTTGTCACATGGTTGTGTTGGAAAATCGAAATGTCAACTTTCTAAACCACGTTGTTGAATTCTTCCACAAAAATGACTTGATGTATTTTATATTTCAAATTCACGAATGAAACGTGAAATATGAGGACGGATTATTTCACATAGACAACCCCCCCCCCCCCCCCCCCCCCCCCCCCCCCCGATCCATTACTGCTCTGCCTACTGGTACAAGGTATAGCAACGTTTATTTATCAAAATACGATGCCAAGTTATCAGAATCACCCAATTTTCGTGACACAAGTGTTGCACTTGTGTGTCCACCCCAAGCAGACTGGTTGGAGCAATAACGCCTAATTTTTTATTCCGTCCAGTTTGGGAGTATTAAGCAAACTAAATCACAATTATCAATTCATGCTTCATGGCTCATAGCAAGTTTTTTTGGAAGCGCGATTGTGCCCCTGAGTGCAAAATAACAAGCGCGATTTTTCGCTCCTCTACAAAATATTCCTGCAAAGGCCTGATATTCCTTCAAATCAAATTAAATATACACAAAATGAAGGTTGGGGTGTGTAGAACACGAAACACATGTGTAATCAACTCATAGAGTCGGCTGTAGGCACCACTGGTTCCTGGAAGTCTGCTGCTGTATTCGCACCAGAACTGATAATTTAATAATATTTCACGAAAACAACTTGTGGCCAAATGTGCTTTACATATCCAAGAACAAAGCTAGGGGATAAAAATTCTTCATAACACGGCGACAGAGCTGCATTGGGGGAAATTCCAAAGCCTTTGCTTTTGTTTACGTATGAGTATACTTTCGATTTCCGGTCGACATCTTCGGACAGAAAAAGCATGTAAAAACAACGCCGTCTAAAATCAAATAATGAAAAAGATCGCCTTCATACAGTATACTGTTATTAGATAGAGATTGCACAGTTGCCATATTCAATGTAAGGTATCATGATACCTGTTGAAATTTCTTAGAATTACGATTTTGTTTTTTGATGGAAATTCGTGGTAACTAGTGATTTGTGCATGTCTGTCGAGCACGGAAACCGTCTTCAGTAAAAAATGCAGACAGTGTTGTCCTTTTCCAAAATGCAGTCCTATCGCTGTATTCGAAAGTGTTTTGAATGCCTAGCTTTGTTCTTGGATATATGAAGCACGTTTGGCCACAAGTTGTTCTGATGAAATATTATTTTATTATCAGTTCTGGTGCGAAATACGGTAGCAGACTTCCAGGAACCAGTGGTGCATACAGTTAACTCTATGAGTTGATTACATATGTATTTCGTGTTCTATACATCCCAACCTTCATTTTGATGTATAATTTGTGTAAATTTAATCTGAATTTAAGGAATATGAGAGGCGAGAATTTCAAAATAAACAAAATTCCATTACTTATATAGGCCCTTAAATTGTTAAATTTGTCTGGTTTATCAATAAGTATAATAGCTCTGTTTACTCTTGGACACCAATACACTCATGATATCTGTTGGAGAAGAAATAAGGGTAACTGTAACCTGTCACTGCAATAAACCATCTAATGTACTTAAAAGTACATTGTTATTCAAAACACATCAAATCAACCATGCATAACCATTATTGCATGTACTTTCCCCAAGAAGGCTTATTGGCATATTGAGATCAGAAGGTGCACATCCAGAGGGTCTCACATATTTTTTTCAAGAACGCAGTACACAAAGCAATCCCCAAAAGGTGACAAGTGAGCTCCGTTTGATACAAACAATTTCCCGGGGAGGGGGGGCTCTCTTCCTTGTATGACTCTACCTCCGGCACTCAAGGCATATGCCTTTTTAGCTCACCTGACTTTCAGTCAGGAGAGCTATAGTGATCACTCACCGTCCGTCGTCCGTGAACCAGGGACCAGCCTAGGGGGGAATTTTAGGGAGACTTCAAGTCTCCCTCCAGAAAAAATAGGGAGACTGCAGAGTCATGTAGGGAGACTTCATAGGCAAGTGGGGAAAATTAAGAATATTCATGTACCACCCCCACCGCCTCTTCATATTTTCAATTTATGGTCCTCCATTAACATACAAATAATCCAGGTCCAGTTGTCTATGATGCATCTGTGCCAGGTTAAAAAATCACAATGTAATTATTGACTGAAAATCCCCCACTGCTACCTTCTCCTTCATGACCCCTCACCTCTTCTTCGTGCCAATCCCCCATCACCCTCCTGTGGTTGCCTTTCAACAAAGTCTACTGAGCTAATAATTTCCTAAGTCTGAAAGTGTGAACAGGACCAGATGTAAGAAGGTTGCTTGGGAGGTACTTCGTTAGTTAATAAACAAAATACATTCTGGGGTCGAGTATGTTGTAAAAGAAATGTCATTCCGCATCATTTTTATGGCATTCCGGTGTCATTCCGCATCATTTCATGTCATTCCGATGTTTAGGAGGACCCTTTTTCAAGATCGTCCACATGCACACTTGTGTCCTGTACAAAGCTTTTCTTGACATCACTAAAGCTTTTTTCATGTGTTTCAATTCCATTCGTGTTTTTCTGGGAAGAGACAGCCCAATAGTTAACAGTCGTCAGCAAATCGAAATGAAAATAATGTGTTATAAAATACGTCCGTTGTGTATACATTTTTGGCATTCTAAGCGATGTAACCTACTTTCAAACTGGGTTGTTTTGTTGAGTCGCGTAAGTCACTTATTTTCGTTTCGACACTTGAAGCTCCGACTGGAACGCAACAAAATAGAAATAAAAAAAATCCGCCGAAAGCGACAATGGACAATTGCTTGTCGTGTGATTTCAAATAAATGGACGTTTATTTGACGAATTAAAATGCCCATTTATCACACTCGAGCACATTCGATTTTTGAAAATACTCGTTTCCATGTAAACCTCTCATCGCTCCGTTCAGCCTTTTCTCATTTTGGCCAATTTTTAGAGGGCGACTTGTAATCGCCTGACTATTTTTCTAGGCAACTTTGGGCTTAGAAGGGCGACTTAATCGCCCTAGTCGCCCTCACGGCTGGTCCCTGCCGTGAACATGGTGTTTGCGTCTTCTCCTCCCAAACCGCTGAACCAATTTAATTGATATTTGAGATAATAGTTTATGACATCGCAATTTGATTTTGTTCAAATCAAGTTGCCTCGCCCGTGGGTAGGGCCACACCCAAAAAGTGTGCTGAAATCTTAAAAAATCTTCTTCTCATGAACCAGCAGTAGCAGAGACTTGATATTTGGTGTGCTGCTTCCTTTTGAGGTGTAGACTCAGATTTGTTCAAGAGAAGTTTGTGGGGCTATACTTGGTGTCGTTATGGGAGGGGCAAAACTTTTGGCCCCGCCCAAAATTTCTATTTTCCAAACCGAGAGGCTGATTTGAACCAAATTTTATGTGAGGGCTTATTGGGTCATAAGTACCTAATTTATGCTGATTTTTTTTTCCCGTAGCCCCATGGGAACCGCAGGAGCTAAAAATAGAAAAAAATTAAAACGCCCATATCTCCAAAACTGCACGGCACTGAGAATTTTTATTTGGTGTGAAGCTTCCTTAGGACGAACAGAAAGAATTGGTAAAAAAAAATTGCCATCGGTTTTATCATAGGGTACAGTTTCGGGACTTTGAAAAAGTGCTGAGTCAGCACTTTTTAACACTGTAGGCAATGGGAAAAACATTAAAAAATCTTCTTCTCCAGATCCAGCAGGCAGAATCTTTTGATATTTGGTATGCAACATTGTAGAGTGGATCTGATTCAAGTTTGTTCAAATCGGCCCCCTGGGTTCATATTTGGACTCCGTATAGGAGCCCGATTTCGAACTTAATGCATTTCAGGCAAATTTCTTAAAAAATCTTTTTCTCCAGATCCAGCAGGCAGAATCTTTTGATATTTGGTATGCAACATTGTGGGGTGGATTAGATTCAAGTTTGTTCAAATCGGCCCCCTGGGTTTATATTTGGGCTCAGTATAGGAGCCCAAATTTGAACTTGCTGCATTTCAGGCAAATTTCTTTGAAAATCTTCTTCTCCAGATCCAGCAGGCAGAATCTTTTGATATTTGGTATGCAACATTGTGGGGTGGATCTGATTCAAGTTTGTTCAAATCGGCCCCTTGGGTTTATATTTGGGCTCAGTATAGGAGCCCAAATTTGAACTTAGTGCATTTCAGGCAAATTTCTTGGAAAATCTTCTCAAGATCCAGCAGGCAGAATCTTTTGATATTGGGTATGCAACATTGTGGGGTGGATCTGATTCAAGTTTGTTCAAATTGGCTCCCTGGGTTTATATTTGGGCTCAATATAGGAGCCCAAATTTGAACTTAGTGCTTTTCAGGCAAATTTCTTCGAAAATCTCCTTCTCCAGATCCAGCAGGCAGAATCTTTTGATATTTGATATGCAACATTGTGGGGTGGATCTGTTTCAAGTTTGTTCAAATCGGCCCCCTGGATTCATATTTGGGCTCACTATAGAAGCCCGAATTCGAACTTAGTGCATTTCAGGCAAATTTCTTTAAAAACTTCTCCAGATCCAGCAGGCAGAATCTTTTGATATTTGGTATGCTACATTGTGGGGTGGATCTGATTCAAGTTTGTTCAAATCGGCCCCCCTGGGGTTTATATTTGGGCTCAGTATAGAAGCTCGAATTCGAACTTAGTGCATTTCAGGCAAATTTCTTCAAAAATCTTCTTCTCCAGATCCAGCAGGCGGAATCTTTTGATATTTGGTATGCAACATTGTGGGGAGGATCTGATTCTATTTTGTTCAAATCGGCTCCCTAGATTTATATTTGGGCTCACTATAGAAGCTCGAATTCGAACTTAGTGCATTTCAGGCAAATTTCTTCAAAAATCTTCTCCGGATCCTGCAGGCAGAATCTTTTGATATTTGGTATGCTACATTGTGGGGTGGATCTGATTCCAGTTTGTTCAAATCGGCCACCTGGATTCATATTTGGGCTCACTATAGAAGCCCAAATTCGAACTTAGTGCATTTCAGGCAAATTTCTTCAAAAATCTTCTCCAGATCCAGCAGGCAGAATCTTGTGATATTTGGTATGCAACATTGTGGGGTGGATCTGATTCAAGTTTGTTCAAATCGGCCCCCTGGGTTTATATTTGGGCTCAGTATAGGAGCCCAAATTTGAACTTAGTGCATTTCAGGCAAATTTCTTTGAAAAACTTCTTCTCAAGATCCAGCAGGCAGAATCTTGTGATATTTGGTATGCAGCATCCTTAGGGGGGTGAAATTCAAGTTTGTTCAAGCCATGTCCCTAGGTCCATATTTGGGCTCATTGTGGGAGCTTGAATTGTAACTTTGTTCAAAATGAGGAATTTTCTTAAGGGGGGATTCAAGTGTGTTAAAACCAAGTCCATGGGTCCATATTTGGGCTCCCTGTGGGAGCCCAAATTATAACTTAGTCAATATGAGGAATTTTTCTTTAAAAATCTTCTTCAGATTCAGCAGTTGGAATGTTTTGATATTTGGCATGGAGCAACCTTAGGGGGCTGAGATTCAAGTTTGTTCAAGCCAAGTCCCTTGGTTCATATTTGGGCTCACTATGGGAGCCTGAATGACAACTTAGTTCAAAATGAGGAATTTTCTTTAAAAATCTTCAGATCCAGCAGATGAATGCTTTTGATATTTTTTATGCAGCATCCTTAGGGGGGGGGGGGGGGGGGGGTGGGTAAGATTCAAGTTTGTTCACGCCATGTCCCTAGGTCCATATTTGGGCTGATTGTGGGAGCTCGAATTGTAACTTGGTTCAGAATGAGGAATTTTCTTTAAAAATCTTCTTCAGATCCAGCAGTCGGAATGTTTTGATATTTGGTGCGCAGAATCCTTAGGGGTGTGTGATTCAGGTTTGTTAAAGCCAAATCCCTGGGTTCATATATGGGCTCCCTGTGGGAGCCCGAATTATGACTTGGTTCAATATGAGGAATATTCTTTAAAAATCTTTTTTTAGATCCACTGGTCAGAATATTTGGATATTTGGTTTCAGCTTTTCTTAAGAGGAGCAGATGCAACTTGTGGAAATCAATTCTCTGGGTTGATATTTAGGCTACCATGTGAGGTGAGCACCCTCAGGCCCCCTGGGGCTTCTTGTTTCTCAAAGTTTAACTTTTTTTTCTTTTTGAAGATCCTGGCCACACATGTTCCAAACACTATCAGACAGCAAGTGTCGGGATTTCACGGTAATGATCGTTACCGGTAGCGTGTCGGTACCGTGGTCACAAAATGACGGAACCGAAATATCGTTACCCACTCAATCTGTCACTAAAGACATTGAAACATTTGTTTGTTGTTGAAAGAAATGCTCATAAGAGCTGCTCGTTGGTGAATAATCATCACTGTGATAGAAACGAAATGCTGTTTACATCGAATACAGAAACAAGTTGAAGTGGGAAAAACACGTGTGTACTGTTTGCACACGTTAGACATTTCAACCAATAACATTCTCGGAATGAGTAAAGTGCGGGACCCTTTTGCTGAAGTGAATGTGATTGGCTCATTCTGTAAACATCTTGATGTTTTCGTCGTCTGTAACATTATCACAAGTAATTTCATTGTGTTTCTGAGAATTGTTTTAAGTATGATAAAATAACAAGCGCCTGTGTTCAATATATGTTGAAAACTGAAAAGCAGTTTTTTGAACAAAGGTATCATGCACAGGTTTACTGGCGTTATAATATATAAAACAATAAATATATATTAAAATATCAACATCCCAATAACCTCTGTTTGGTATCTACCATGCCGGGGGTAATTCCCTTCACTCCGGACTGTTAATATAGGAGGCCGAATCATCTCAGGGCCGAAACGTCCCAATATCATTTCACATATAACTTACAAGTATATCAATGTATGCAGGCAGTTTTATCTAGGAGGGAAACTTGTCTGAAATCTAAAAAGCTAGGAATGATATAAAATTCTCTCGATTCGGAAAAACTTCAAAAAGGTTCCCATAATTGCTCACAGACGGTACCTAAATTTCGTTCCCGGCTGGTTCCGTGTCTCTTAAACCACGGAAACTATTTTTCGGTTCCGTTGACGTCTGAAATCCTGATACTTGGACAGGTAACCCTCCAAATAAGTGTATCTGCAAAAATCATGTTACATTGCAAAACATTCTTTAGACTTTTAGTTCTGGACCTTTCATGCTTCTTACTTCCAACTATAACACTTAATTTATCGAGTAATGGGTGAATAGAGAAGTCCTGCCATAATCAACATTTTGAATTCCATAGGCCTTAAAAACAGCTCCGATAAAAGTGTCAAACATCAGATTGGTGGCTTTATACAGAATATTCATTAGATTGTTGCTTGATAAGTAATAGGAACAAAATCTTCACCAGAAATATTTTGTAGCAATACATTTGAGGGTATCAGCAGGCACTTTGCAACAAATTGTAACAAATCAACTAGTTATAAACAAAATTTTCTAACTCAAAAGAGTGAAAAATTACCACAACTCTGAAAAAATGTGGGAAGAAACACATGCTACAGCATCTACACAGGCGTTTTTCCCCATGATGCTCGATCACAACACCAAATATCCCTCAAATTGGAGTAGCAATGGTTGAGATACAAGGGAGAATGTTGGTACATGTAATGATGAATGGGTAAGACTAAGAGGACAGAAGTCACCACTGCACGACCCTATATGCACCTTTGATTTTCCAACTTCCAGGTCTGGGGCATAATAATCGCAACACACCCACCTTATCAATTCATAATTTCAGTAAAATAAAAAGAATTATCAATTTTAATTAATTTATAGATGATGGGAAATATTTGGCTTCTTTCGCCTTCTCGTACTATTAATTACCACAAACAATATCAGTTTGATGCCGACAAACGAAACTGAACGCATGTGGTCTGGTTAAAAAGTAACTTGGCATGGATAATGAAGAAATTGCGAATATTTCGTGTATTTCATTTGTTTAAAAGCCAATTGCAGCTAATTTTGACCGTGGGTTCGATAATTCGTTTCGGTTTTTACCACACGGTCACGCTGGCAGCGGTTATGTTTATTGTGATATGCAAATTGGGAGATAGTTTCCGGTGAAGGAGATTTGTCACATTTGTCAGTGTAAAACGATGACAAAAGACACTGATCGACGCTTGTGGTTGGTTGCAAGAAAAAACTAAATTCTCAGCATCGTCCAAGCGCATCTTATTTAAAAGTGCGAATACATCATTTTCAACCCATCTTCAATCGGTCATTTGCAGACATCAAACACAGCTGCGACATATTCTGTGGTTACTAGGAAGTAAATAACTTGACAACATCAGGGGAAATCAACACGCTCAATATAGTTCCAGGTCACTTGGAATATACTTTGTGAAAAAGTGATTTCTGAAGCATTCTGCTTACTTTATGAATATTGCTTTATTTTATGTGTATTGTCCCGATTTTATACACTCGGTTATTTTTTTTTTACCAGTGGTTCATGTTGTCTTTCTAGTCCTCAATAATTCAGATTTTTTGTCAACAAAAAAGTTCAGACGGCCTGTAAACTCGAGAGGGAATTTCGAACCATTAACAGCTCAAGTATTTGCGGTCACCTGTTTGTAAATCCACTCCTACATTGTCTCGAACAAATAAGGGCGTGATCACGTCCTTGCATTCTTACGATTACCCAAATTGAATATTTCTGCAAGAACCACATCGTAATCACATGACCGGAATAAATGGCCACCACATCCGGAACATCCAAAATTTGTGTTGCTGTTATTACAGTGAAACATCAAAACCCACCAGAGTGTGTGTCAAAAAAATGCTTTCTCTGAGTCTGTAGTATGTTATCATTATATTGAGGACAAGGCTTTTGAATTACCGATTATTTTGTGGTTTTACCGGTTCGTTACTTATGCCATTGGCAAATTAATCTTCTTCAAAATCACTTTTTTCCCTGAAAACAGTTATATGTACCTTTTCTATGCACTTTACTCATTATTTTGATATATAATTTGCCTTTCCTTACTTCTCTTATCTGTTTCTGAGGCATTGGGAAAAATGTAAAAAAATTGACCAAAGTTAGGTTGGACGACCCCTTAATTGGAAATTACGCAATGTGAGCGCGATAAATATTTTGTGTAGGGTAGTGCTGGGAGGTTATGAAATTTTTCCACGTTTTTGTCTTCTACTCAGGTTTTTTTAAAAATCGGTTGACTCTGGTTTCATTTTTTTTTTAGAGAAAAATATTCAAGTATTAAGGGGCTGCCAATCCCAAACTTTCAATCAAATGATGTATTTTTTCCTGAATGAAATGTTAAGTCAATGACCTTCAAATAGGCATGTGTTATACATGATCATCAAAATGTTTGGTTTGACACCTAGAAGATTTTTGTAAAGTCTATTTTGCCCATCTTGCCTTGCACAGGATGCATGTTGATTACATAATAGAGCATGTGAATTGGAATTAAAGAAACGGGTGCGGCGATTTACCATATAGAACTACATAGATGCCACATAGAACTACATAGACATCACAAAGAACTACATAGAGGCCACACATCACAAAGAACTACATAGAGGCCACTTAATAAAGAATTCTCCAAAATGAGAGAAGGGCGCGTTTTTTTCTGTTTGGTCCAATCCAGCAGTGGTAGAAAGATATATTCAACAATTAGACTCTGGGGAAACTTCTGATTGACAGGCCCACGTCAGGATTCATCGGCCCTCACGGGTTGATCAATATTGTGAAGCACAAGTTAAATTAGTTCAGTGATCCGAACGTAGTGGCTACCCCTTTACGTTCAGAAAAAGTTCCCATCAAGTTTTTATGGGAACTAAAAACTCGAAATTAGGAATATATATCAAGCTTTTGCCCTTATTACCGGCTGCAATTGATAGTACACGTATTTCCTTACATTTGGGCATAGTTTATTGATCCAAACTATGTTTTATCCTTTAATTATCCAGGGTTTCCGCTAGGGGAAAATTTGTGGGTCCGGTAGTTTAAAGAAAGTGAAACTCAGATGCCAAAGGCGTCTGCCGCACATGCCAAAGGCACATGCATATAGAGGGGTGGGGGGGTCTTTTGATTTTTAGGTGCTCTCAGGGGGCATTCTGGTCGCTAAAATGCTGAATAATTGAAGTGGAAAATATGTATTTTTTCCTCATACAATTCTCTAAATTCCCACGGGACATACAATACTACATCTGGTCGGAGGTTTCATAAAAATACAAACCCAAAACAACACAAAATCCACGAATTCTGACAGTGACTGCGAGGCTTGACCTCAATTTCTTTTATACAACCCGATACATGCCAACGTAAAAAATTGGAAATGCAGAGAGAATGAAATATTCGAAAAGAACCATGATGCTGACATGTGACATCATGTACGTGCAATTACATTATTTATCGCTCGAAAAGTCAGTGATTTCGGACCAAACACGACAATTTGAGTCCGAAATTTTGTAGCCGATGTTTAGGATTTGAACTTTGATTCCCCCTCTCGTCTGGGGGTTATAAAGTATCAGGTTGTCGCCAGTAATAGTAGGAATAATATACAACATAATTAGGCCTATATTACGTGGAAACAAAGGATCCTGAGTGTTGTTACGATACAGCATTGTACACAACATTTTAACCACCAGCTTTTCTGACTGATCATAGTATGATCGGCGGGGGAATGGGTCCGATCGACGGACCCACAGCCGGTCTGGCGGAAACCCTGAATTATCGTCATATGAATACTTGTGAGGCATCAACGGAAATTTTGAAATTGGCCATGTTTTTGTGTAAATATAAAACAGTAAAAACAATAACCTGGTAATGGCGTCGAAATGAGTAGACCTTTTCATCGATACAGAATCGGAAAATCGATCACAGTTGTGCAGAGGGGGGGGGGGGTTGATAATCTGCTCTGCGAATGCGACCGAGTTTGATGATCTCCTCTGCACGAATGAGATCAAGATTCCGATTCCGCATCGATGAAAAGATCTATTCGTTTCGGCGCCATTACCAGGTTTTTGTTTTTACTGTTTTATGTTTATACAAAAACATGGCTGATTTCGAAATTTCTGTTGCCGTCTCACGAGTATTCATATGACGATAATTAAAGGATAAAACATAGTTTGGATGATGATCTCCTCTGTGCGAATGAGCTCGAGATTCCGATTCCGCATCGATAAAAAGATCTATTCGTTTCGGCGCCATTACCAGGTTTTTGTTTTTTCTGTTTTATGTTTATACAAAAACATGGCCGATTTCGAAATTTCTGTTGCCGTCTCACGAGTATTCATATGACGATAATTAAAGGATAAAACATAGTTTGGATCAATAAACTGTGCCCAAATGTAAGGAAATATGCGTACTATCGATTGCAGTTGGTAATAAGGGCGAAAGCTTGATATATATTCCTAATTTCGAGTTTTGAGTTCCCATAAAAACTTGATGGGAACTTTTTCTATAGGATTGAATGGTAAGAATCAGAACATAGAGGGGTAGCCACTACGTTCGGATCGCTGGACTATGGTTGAATCATCAATTATCAACACAATAAAAAATGTATTGATATTTGATGATGTAACCTGTCATACTTTATTTCTCATTGAGTATCGTATCATATCACATACATATTTACAAGTTAACAACAGAACATATTTACTAGTTAACAAACAACAATAAATAAACGACATATTTTGAAGTGTGACAGATAAATAGAGATTATTTCCATTATGTGGATATACAAAATATGTATCCGAGTCGAGCTCCGGGTTCTAAGGACAGATCACGATGAGTCGAAGACGAGTCATAATCTCCCCTTAGAACCCGGGGCGAGACTCGGATAATATTTTGTACATCCACATAATGGTAATAATCATTTTATCTTACAATATATTGGGGATGAGTCAAGAATGTAGACGAATGTTTGACAAACTATTTATTCGTACGGATGAACAAAAAGAAAAAAAATGGAACGTGCCTGTATCTGACCCCTTGATACAAACATCTGTATCAGGGGGTCCGATACATGGCAGTTGCTGAGTTAATACAGACAAAATACATGTTTATTGTAAGATAAAACAATGTATGAGTACCCAGCACTGGTAATTCACCCCCAAACATCATAAAATGCTTTCAAGCCAAACAAAAGAGGTTACGCTGCATCTTATTTTCACTCATACTACACATATTGAGCAAGTTATCTGCTTACATGTACTTCCAATATTTTTTCTCCGCATTGACATGGTTCGTGATTGGGTGAAGGATTCTGCACATTTACTGTGATCATATACACATGTATCTCAAACTACTTTCTCATGTTAAAGTTACTTGAAATTTAGTTTAATGGACAATTGGTATTCTAAACTGGGTGGACATAAGGACGATTTTCGGAGACCTTGGGACAACACAGTTCAGGATACCCAATTGTGCTTAAATTTCTATTTTGAGCAACAAAGTTTTTGCAAGCATGTCGTGTTTGTTTATCTTATTTTTGAAGTATTCACACCTTTTTGTTATTATTGTGAGTATCATTAGATATCCGTAGGCCTATCTAATGATACTTACAATAGTAATGAGGCGATGCGAGATATTCGTTTTTTTTCCTAATTACTCATTGGCTGTATTGGGCATGCTGGATATCCGTATCTATATCAACTACCTTTCATTATTATTGTGAATGGTATCCGTGCACATTGTAATTGAAGAAGACCCTGTACTGCGACTACTGTGGGCATGGCACCCCGATTTAGTGGATCAAACATGACAAGGAGGACATTACATGGTTGGGCTAAGTTGATAACAACTTACTCCAAACTTGAACGGTAGGGTCAAACTGGACGTAATCTACATGTTAACCCTAAACGTATTTGTATGAAATTAACCCTAAACGTTGTGATTGTGAGTAACACTAACCTACGTAATAGTATGAAATTAACCCTAAACGTTTCTCCATTGTTTTATGTCAAAACTTATCTTACATGGTTGGGCTAAATTCATACCAACTTACATCAAACTTGGACGGTAGGGTCGTGATTTAATTAAATCAACCCTACAGTCAAAGTTTGCAGTAAATTCTTACAAACTGAACCTAACCAACGTATTTGTATGAAATTAACCTTAACCGTTGTGATTGTGAGTAACACTAACCTACGTATTGGTATGAAATTAACCCGAAACGTTTCTCCATTGTCTTACACCAAAACTTATCTTACATGGTTGGGCTAAATTCATACCAACTTACTTCAAACTTGAACGATAGGGTCATGATTAAATTAAATCACAACCCTACCGTCAAAGTTTGCAGTAAGTTCGTACAAATGGTACCTAACCTGCAGATTCGGAATTCCTATGAAATTAACCCTACACGAGTATACAATTTGTTCTGAGTCGGAATCGACGGAGTACACTTTTTAGTGAGTAACACACAAAATCATTTTCCGAGGACACCTTTCCAGCGTCGGAGTCTGAGTACACTTGCTAATTTATATGGTTGATTATTTTTGGAGGTCTGAATCTGTTCTTCAGAAATTGTTTTATTACAAATTATTGAAGAGTGTCAACAGGCACACGCCTATAATTTGTAATGGAACAAATCTGTATAAACAAACAATTATTTATGTTTGAGTGAATTCGAAACATGGATCTGAGTATGAAGAGTCCTTGAATTTGGGCCCTTTCTTTGAAAAGTGTTTGAAATTATTTCTAGCTTTGAAGTAGTACTTGAATTTTTTTTTATCACTGCCCTTGAAAAGTACTTAAATTCATATTACCTACGGCATTGAATGTTTATATCAGCCCTTGGAAATAATGGAGTCCTTGAAAAGTGCTTAAACTTGATATCACTGAAGACAAAGTTTTCCAATTAAATTATCAATTCACCCCTTAACCCTTTACCCAACATAACGGCCAAAACCGGCCACTCGTATTCACAAAAATCGACCATTAATTTTCATTATTCTTTTTCATTTTTTATCTCAAAAACGTAGGTTATGACCCCACTTTGGAACGAGTTTGTCGAACTCGTTCCAAGGAGAGGTCATAACCTTTGTTTTTGAGACAAAAAACTTAAAAAATTAGTTAATCAAATATTTTGTTTCCAAGTGTCGTCTGCTTTTCATGTTAGGTAAAGGGTTAAAAGCAGTCTGTGGACAGAAAATGAAAAAACGATTTTCATTTTATTTAACGGAGGCTCGTGCTACCGGTCATTTGGCATAACGAAAAAACCTTTGGGGTATTTTCCTAAAATAACAGCTAAAACTGCACAGGCCGGGCCATACAATAAAGTCACCATTCATATTGTATCGTATTTTTATTTTTTTGCCTCAAAAGCAAATCATATGAACCCTCATTGGAACAAGCTCGTTTTAATGAAGGGTCATATGCTATGTTTTTGAAGGAAAAAATTACAAAGGTTTCATTATACTGCAAGATTTTTTTTGTCCGAACCCTTGCTATATACTCCCCGTGGGAACCCCGGGAAGTAAGCAGCACTTGTTTACTGTGGTAAACCAGTTCCGCTTTACTAGTAAAATAGGACCCAGTCACCAATGCTTGGGGTGAATGTCCTCTAAAATGGGCAACATGTAGATCAACGATTGACTAAACTTGACTTCATCTCCATGTTGTGTCACGATTAGCCATAGTGCATAAATATGTGACGTTAACCACCAACAAACAAACAAACAAACTTGCTATATACAGGCTAGGTAAAGAGTTAACTAATAAGTTAATCATCTCACCAGAATTTACAATGTTGTGGTGTTTCAGGATGGCTGAACTCAATATATCTTCTCTCATGTTGTTGATGTCTTTTATTCAAAATGAAGCAGTTTCCATTAAATCTTCTTCCTTTTTGGCCATTATTCTTAAGAATTCAATTCCATGTGTGGTGGCAAATGTAAGTCTCTGGAGAGCATTTTTAAATTCATATATCCCGTCAACACAGGTATCTTTACTAAAACAAAGTTGGCACTGATAGTCACTAGAAATTGACAGAGTAGACAAATCTGCCTTACTTAAGTTAAATTCTCACAGTTGGCATGAAACCAGCTATTACGGTACACCAATCACACAATATAGTATTTCTTGTGCAGTTTAAAGAGCAGTTACCACAAGGGTATTTTTTAACTTTTCTTGAAAAAGGCATAATGACCGGGTGATGGTGAAGTTGAAAGAATCTAAATGAATGATAAAGTAAGGTTGAATGGTTTCACGCCCCGCGAAACCATGATAAAGTTAGAGAATAACCAAGGATTTATTGTCAGGGAGTTTAGTGGCTTCATGTTGGTAACAATAATGTTAGGTTTTCTTCAAGTATGTGTTGTTTGTAATAGAAAGTGTTTGTATAGTAATCCTCCCAGACGTCTTTAAATTACAATGGACCAAAGAGAGTTAAAATTCATTGTTGTCAAAACGTGCTATGCACAGCTTACTGGAGGTGAAAGTCACAGATATTAATGTTGTTCTTACAATGTATTCATGGTAAATAGTAGAATCTTTTTTTTTGACAAACAGACCTCAATTAGAAACCTTTTACAGGTTCATTTCTCTAGGCTGCTTGTATGATCACAAGACTAAAAACTTCAAAAGTCTTAGAAGTGTTAGCCTTGGAAGCCTACCTTTTTCGATACTGAAGACAGGTTTGCAAAACTGGTTTCATTTTCTGTGAAGTGGTTGGAGACTGGAGAAGTGACAGGAGGCTGCCTGCCCCATCAAAGAACATTTTTGCCATATACACCAGTCTTGTATACTCGTTACTAATTTCTCTTTGTATGTCTAGGTGGCCTCTTATGTAGTTCTTTGTGATGTCTATGTAGTTCTATGTGGTATCTATGTGGCTCTATGTAGTTCTATGTGGCTCTATGTAGTTCTATGTGGTAAATCGTAACACCGAAAGAAACTGATAAAAAACACTTTATGACATTTTCACTATCTCCCCATTAAGTTTCAATAATAGAAAATAGCATGCAGGGGGTTAAAGTGTGTTAAAAAGTTCACATCACTTCCAAATTTGCCTTTGAAAAAATGGGTTGAAGTTGAAGAAAAAACAAATGAAAGCACAGGGCTTGGCTATTTGTACTGTAAATGTCAAAAGTCACTGCACTACATCTGACAAACAATTGTATGGAATACCGAGAGGATCCAAAGAATTCTTAAAGTTTATGCTGCTAACATGTTTTCTTACATGGGAATTCCAATTTTACCAATGGCACTAATAATTTAGGAGTATTTAAGGAATCAAAATGAGATTGTAACCTTTCAATTAAATTTTTGGAAGGCTACAAACAAATTGATTATGATTGGTAAAACAAATCCAACACAGGTAATGTGTATACAGTGTGACTTTAAGTATTGATTCTACAACAACTTACCTAATGTGATGAAAAATTATTTGTATACGAGACTTATTTACACGTGACGGATGAGATTTGTAGGAATGATATCACAGTAACATATTAAAAAAGAATTTTCTCAGATTATTGTGCAATCGGGTTTCCATACACAAGTCACGGGGGAGCGCGGTGGCTCAGTAGGTAGAGGTGCAGGCTGCAATCTGTGAGGTCCTCGGGTTCGAATCCCACCTGCGTCAACCGCTTTGTGTCCTTGGGCAAGACACTTCATCTCCATTGCCCGCGTTGGGGGCACGATGATGCCGTGTACTAAGGTGTACTGCACGTCGATGGTACGCATGTCTTCAACCAATCGAACCCTGCCTGTGCTGCAGTGCGGAATTACGATGTTGGGGAGCTGGCAGCTGCTCGTCGTTGCTCGGTGGTTCTCTCCGGGTACTCCGGCTTCCTCCACCCGTAAAACTGTCACGGTCATGATTAGCCATTGTGCATAAATATGTGACCTTAAACATCAATAAATAAATAAATATACAAGTCGCCAATATGCACAACAGATTTCACTATCAACAGAACCTGACATTCATTTACCTGCTATTTATACTGAACACCGTGTGTTTGCACGACTTTTACACTTCTTTCGAAAAGAAGATGAACATAAAAGTGTTTTACGGAATGGATATGTGTGAAAATCTAATTGGGTAAATCGGGGTGTTTGGTAGAAACAAACACCGCTGCTGACACAAGGCAGGCGTTTGAATGTAAAGAACATCGAATATGCGGTGCTGTTTTTCATACCATTTTCTGTTAGATTGGGAGGTTGCAGAAGGCGGTGCTAAAAAAAATTCATCTTTGTTGTTCAAAAACAACGCTCATTTAAAAACATTTGGCACCAAATTATTAAACAAGCACAAGTTCAGGAGCATTATAGATAAATTTGTTAACGTTATGTGCTGTTCTGGAAATTGAAAAGCAGTGCTACAATGCAAAATATGATAGCTTTCTGATATACCAAAATGTTGTTTTGGTCA
This sequence comes from Pictodentalium vernedei, assembly GCA_031216915.1. Lineage (NCBI taxonomy): Eukaryota > Metazoa > Mollusca > Scaphopoda > Dentaliida > Dentaliidae > Pictodentalium > Pictodentalium vernedei. The sequence goes on from CM062294.1 coordinate 345,380,737, forward strand.
CATGGTATAATTACAAATGGCGTTCTCCATCAGGAAGCAAATGTCGAAAAAACTGCCAAGATCATCGCTACTAAAAGTACTTACATGAAAATTACCCCCCCCCCCCCCACCCCACCCCACATGCAGTTGGTAACTACTAGCCATTGATATTGGATAATTTACTTCAGATTATCGTTGCCATGATTTGTTCTGTTGCTAATACAGCCTTCACTTCAAAAACCACATTTTTCGTTCCTACTGATTTTTTTCCGTTTCAAAGTGTATATTCATATGCAGTGGATTATAATGAACATTTTGATGTATAACATTACTATATAAATTTTTTTATTTTCCTTTCCTTTTCTTTGGCAGGAGTCTCATTTCAGATTGTTTCGGGTAGGCAGCCCCTTAAACACTATATACAAACACATGGGTTTTTTCCCAAATATTACTTTCAATAAAAGTGCAAGTACCTTCCCCTCCCTCTAAAATTATGAGATTATATATAGCGCAGCACATGTACAGTGAACCATTAATCCAAAAGACAATGAAGATTGTTCACAGAGCCCTGAATATACAGTTGAATAGCATTGGCGGCACCCACCTCCCCCCACACACCAAGACAAGAGGAAAATGTTGTGGTACTAGTAGCAATGAACAACTTGGCCCTGGGTAAAAAATGCTGAAGATGTAAATAAATGTTGTGAAATACCAGGCCAAAGAAAAAAAATCCCTTTGTTTGGGGTACCCACAATGCCCCGGGTTGATTATACCCCCTGTAAACAAAATTTGGGGGAGTGATAGGAATCACCCTGTCCGTCCATTTGTCCGTCCGTCTGTCCATCTTTGTAAGCGCAACTCCTCCTAAACCGTTTGAAGAATTTTCATGAAACTTTACACAATGGAAGAACTCCATATGAAGATGTGCATGAAGCAATATAATTCCGTTCTGACATTTCCAAGGGGAGATAATCTAACTTACACATTTCAGGCGCGGGGGTATCACTTTGTGAGTTTGCTCACAGTACCTCTAGTTCCCACTGGACCAATACCTTTTAGACCAACTCCCACAAGGCCAATTCCCCTTAAACCAACAGATCTGTTCTACTTTTAAAATAATTTTTTAGCAATAATTTGATATATTTATAAGTATTTATAAATGTATTTAATGTTATTGGTATTTGATAGATGCTGGGCTGATTTTTCATAACAATTGTTATAGTAATCACACACTGAGGATGTGATTAGTGATGAGCCGATAAGAAGAAAGGCCCATCGTCCAAATGCCGATGTTTTGAAGACACAACCGCCCGATTGTCGATGCCGATGTCAGATTGTCAGTGTTAATTTTAATAACTTACTGATAGTGTTACTGTGTTTGCACATTGGAACTACATGATAATTCAAACTCCCAGTCCTGGCAGTTTTTAGCTCACCAAAGGGAGCTAAACTTAACACTTGCCGTCCATCGTCGTCCGTCCGGCGTCGTGAACATCTTTCAAACGATTTCTCCTCTGAAACCGCTAGGTTGATTTGCCCGAAACTTGGTATGGATGTTCATTACCATATGTCAATTCAAGTTTGTTCAAATGAAATGGACATGCCCACTTGGGGCTCCATAGGGGCATAACTCGGGGTAGCACCCTATGTATATTAGAGAAATTACTAAAAAATCTTCTTCTCCCGCACAAGTGGGCAGAATCATTTGATATTTGGTATACAGCATTATGGGATGGGTCTGATTCAAGGTTGTTCAAATTGGCCCCCTGGATTCATATTTGGGCTCACTATAGAAGCCCCAATTCGAACTTGGTGCATTTCAGGCAAATTTCTTAAAAAATCTTCTTCTCCAGATCCAGCAGGCAGAATCTTTTGATATTCGGTATGCAACATTCTGGGGTGGATCTGATTCAAGTTTGTTCGAATCGACCCCCTGGATTCATATTTGGGCTCACTATGGAAGCTCAAATTCGAACTTAGTGCATTTCAGGCAAATTTCTTAAAAAATCTTCTCCAGATCCAGCAGGCAGAATCTTTTGATATTTGATATGCAGTATTGTGAGGATGCAACATTGTGGGGTGGATCTGATTCAAGTTTGTTCAAATCGGCCCCCTGGATTCATATTTAGGCTCACTATAGAAGCCCAATTCGAACTTGGTGCATTTCAGGCAAATTTCTTAAAAAATCTTCTTCTACAGATCCAGCAGGCAGAACCTTTCGATATTTGGTATGCAACATTGTGGGGCGGATCTGATTCAGATTTGTTAAAATCGGCCTCCTGGATTCATATTTGGGCTCAGTATAGGAGCCCAAATTTGAACTTAGTGCATTTCAGGCAAATGTCTTAAAAAATCTCTCCAGATCCAGCAGGCAGAATCTTTTGATATTTGGTATGCAACATTGTGGAGTGGATCTGATTCAAGCTTGTTCAAATCTGCCTCCTGGATTCACATTTGGGCTCAGTATAGAAGCCCGAATTTGAACTTAGTGCATTTCAGGCAAATGTCTTAAAAAATCTTCTTCTCCAGATCCAGCAGGCAGAATCTTTTGATATTTGGTATGCAACATTGTGGGGTGGATCTGATTCAAGTTTGTTCAAATTGGCCCCCTGGATTCATATTTGGGCTCACTATAGAAGCTTTAATTCGAACTTAGTGCATTTCAGGCAAATTTCTTAAAAAATCTCTCCAGATCCAGCAGGCAGAATCTTTTGATATTTGGTATGCAACATTGTTCGGTATATCAGATTCAAGTTTGTTCAAATTGGCCCCCTGGATTCATATTTGGGCTCAGTATAGAAGCCTGAATTTGAACTTAGTGCATTTCAGGCAAATTTCTTAAAAAATCTTCTCCTGATCCAGCAGGCAGAATCTTTTGATATTTGGTATGCAACATTGTGGGGTGTATGTGATTCAAGTTTGTACAAATCGGCCCCCTGGGTTCATATTTGGGCTCAGTAGAGATGCCCGAATTTGAATTTAGTGCATTTCAGGCAAATTTCTTAAAAATCTTCTTCTCCAGATCCGGCAGGTAGAATCTTTTGATATTTGGTATGCAACATTGTGTGGTGGATCTGATTCAAGTTTGTTCAAATTGGCCCCCTGGGTTCATATTTGGGTTCACTATAGGAGTCCAAATTTGAACTTAGTGCATTTCAGGCAAATTTCTTTAAAAATCTTCTTCTCAAGCTCCAGCAGGCAGAATCTTTTGATATTGGGTATGCAGCATGCTTAGGGGGTGAGTTTCTAGTTTGTTCAAGCCAAGTCCCTGGGTTCATATTTGGGCTCACTGTGGTAGCCCGAATTATAACTTAGTTCAAAATGAAGAATTTTCTTTAAAATTCTTCTTCTTCAGATCCAGCAGTTGGAATGTTTTGATATTTGGTATGCAGCAGCATCCTTTGGGGGTGAGATTCAAGTTTGTTCAAGCCATGTCCCTAGGTCCATATTTGGGCTCACTATGGGAGCCCAAATGATAACTTAGTTCAAAATGAGGAATTTTCTTTAAAAATCTTCTTATTCAGATCTAGCAGTCAGAATGTTTTAATATTTGGTATGCAGCATTCTTGGGGGTGAGATTCAATTTTGTTCAAGCCATGTCCCTAGGTCCATATTTGGGCTCACTGTGGGAGCCTGAATGATAACTTAGTTCAAAATGAGGAATTTTCTTTAAAAATCTTCTTATTCAGATCTAGCAGTCAGAATGTTTTAATATTTGGTATGCAGCACCCTTAGGTGGGTGAGATTCAAGTTTGTTCAAGCCATGTCCATAGGTGCATATTTGGGCTCACTGTGTGAGCTTGAATTGTAACTTAGTTCGAAATGAGGAATTTTCTTAAAAAATCTTATTCAGATCCAGCAGTCGGAATGTTTTGATATGTGGTGTGTAGCATCCTTAGAGGGGTGAGATTAAAGTTTGTTAAAGCCAAGTCCCTGGATCCATATTTGGGCTCCCTTGGGAGCCCGAATTATAACTTAGTCAATATGAGGAATTTTTCTTTAAAAATCTTCAGATTCAGCAGTCGAAATGTTTTGATATTGGGCATGCAGTATCCTCAGGAGGGTGAGATTCAAGTTTGTTCAAGCCAAGTCCCTGGGTTCATATTTGGGCTCACTGTGGGAGCCCAAATGATAACATAAAATCTTCTTCAGATCCAGCAGATGAATGCTTTTGGTATTTGGTATGCAGCATCCTTAGGGGGGTAAGATTCAAGTTTGTTCAAACCATGTCCCTAGTTCCATAAAAATTGTCTCATGACTTCATTCCTTTGTAGTGCTGATACCATTTCTAACTGAATGTGACCCCAAATACTTCTTTGAACCACTTTGGCCGGTGAGCGATTAAGGCTCCTTGGGGCCTCTTGTTTTTCATCATTTTTCGAAGCTCAATACATCAAAAAGAATCTGAATTATATACAACATTGCAAAACAGTTCATACAATTCTGTCCCATCAGTGGTGACTGTTGGATTTCCAACTTTGAAGTTTTTTAGCTCACCTGACTGAAAGTCAGGGTGAGCTTTTCTTATCACTCTTCGTCTGTCGTCTTGTCGTCCGTCGTGAAGATGGTGTTTGAGTAGAGCTGGGAGGTTAACCGAAAAACAACTCGGTTTCGGTTATGAAAAAATAACCGACAACCGAGATCGACAATAAACTGAAAAACGACTTTCTCGGTTATTTGAATGTCACGTGAAAATTACGTTTTTACATGTTTTTAGCTCATCTTGACAAAGTCAAGCTGAGCTAATCTCATCGCTCGCCGTCCGTCGTCTGTCGTCCGTCAACACCATGTTTTGGTCTTCTCCTCCAAAGCCACTGGGCCAATTCAAGTGAAAGTTTGTGTGAGTGATGGTCCCAAAGGGGCATTTCATTTGTGTTCAACTCAGCATGCCCAGCCCCATAGGGATGGAGTGGGGGAAAATGCTCCAAAATATTTTAAAAATCTTCTTCTCAAGAACCAGTGTGTACAATGACTTAATATTCGTTATGGAGCTTCCATATGAGGTGTAGAATCAAGTTTGTTCAAACGAAGTTCGTGAAGTAATATTTAGCTTTGTAATAGGAGGGGTAAGATTTTTGGCCCCGCCCAAAATTTCTATTTTCTGAACCGATGGTCCGGTGTGAACCGAATTTGGTTTGTGGTAGTATTGGGTCATAAGTACTTGACCCATGCAAAAAAAAAAATTTCCTGCATCCCCATGGGAACCCTGGGAGCTAAAAATAGAAATATTTTCAAACGCCCATATTTCCCAAACCCCACGGAACAGAGAGCTTTTATTTGGTATGAAGTATCCTTATGACCAGTAGAATTGAGTGGTAAAAAAAAATTGCCATCGGTTATGTTAGGGTGTTCTGTAATGGGCATCGAAAAAATGCTGAGTCAGCATATTTGCAAAAATTTAAAAAAATCTTTTCTCCAGAACCAGTCATCAGAATCTTTTGATATTGGTATACAGCATTCATGGGTGGGGGGGGGGGGGGGGGGGGGGGGGGGGGGGGGTCAAATAAAGGTTTGTTGAAATAAAGCTCATTGGTTCATATTTGGGCTCTCTACAGGAGCCCGAAGTTTTAACATAGGGTAATATGGGGAATATTTTTTAAAAATCTTCTTCTTCAGAACCACCAGTCAAAATCTTTTAATATTTGGTATACATCATTTTGAGGGTCAGATTCTAGATTGTTCAAACCAAGTCCCTAGGTTAATATTTGGGCTTCCTACGGAAGCCCAAATTTTATCTTTGTTCAATGTGGATGGTAATTTAAAAAAATCTTCTTCAGATCCATCAGTCAGAATGCTTTGATATTTGGTATGCAACATCTCTATGGGGGTCAGATTCAAGTTTGTTCAAATCAGATCCCTAGGTATATATTTGGGCTCACTATGGTAGCCCAAATTTTTACTTAGTGCAATATGAGGAAATTTCTTTAAAAATCTTCTTCAGATCCACCAGTCGGAATGCTTTTATATTTGGTATACAACATCTCTGGGGGGGGGGGGGCAGATTCCAGTTTGTTCAATTCAAGAGCCTGGGTTAATATTTGGGCTCCATATGGGAACCTGAAATTTAACTTAGTACAATATGAGGGAATTTCTTCAAAAATCCTCTTCTTCAGATCCACTTGTTAGAATGCTCTCATATTTGGTATACAACATCTGTAGGGGGGTGTCAGATTCAAGTTTGTTCAAATCGGATCCATGGGTTAATATTTGGGCTCGCTATGGTAGCCCAAATTTGAACTTAGTGCAATTCGAAGAAATTTCTTTACAATTTCTCTTCTTCAGATCCAACAGTCAGAATGCTTTCATATTCGGTACACAACATCTCTAGGGAAGTCGGATTTAACTGTGTTCAAATCAAGAGCCTGGGTTATTATTTGGGCTCTATGGGGGGGTCGGGGGTCAGATTCCAGGTTGTTCAATTCGAGTGCCTAGGTTAATATTTGGGCTCCATATGGGAACATGAAATTTAACTTAGTACAATATGAGGGAATTTCTTAAAAAATCTTCTTCAAATTCACTTGTCAGAATGCTTTCACATTTGGTATACAACATCTCTAGGGGGGTCAGATTCAAGTTTGTTCAAATCGGATCCATAGGTTAATATTTGGGCTCGCTATGGTAGCCCAAATTTGAACTTAGTGCAATTCGAAGAAATTTCTTTACAATTTCTCCTCTTCAGATCCAACAGTCAGAATGCTTTCATATTCGGTACACAACATCTCTAGGGAAGTCAGATTTAACTGTGTTCAAATCAAGAGCCTGGATTATTATTTGTGCTCTATGGGAGCCGGAATTGGCCATTTTGCTAAAGAATTAAAAATTTTGTATTCAGTACCCTCTAGAGGTACTAAGATTAATCCACATAGGTTGTATCAAGGGGCTTCATAGGGGAGCTCTACATTTTACTTAAGATCAACTGAAGAAAAGGCATGATGCCCAGATTATTTTTGTCACTCCTGAGGGACTCAAGGATTGAAAGTGTAGCCTATGGAGATGGCTTGCTTACTGTAGACTCATTCTTGGACTCTGTTTAAATTGTTCTGCACAAGATGAGCGCTTCAGGCCCCGAGGGGCATCTTGTTTTCTGAAACAATGGCGGCAATTACGGTCGAGAAGAGCCCTGTATGAGCTGAAATTAGCTCAACTATTAACCCAATTTCTGCTAGTGACTCATTGTGTTGGCTACAAATTATTTTTAATTAACTTCGAGTCTTCGACAGAGACCGCGAGAATTCGTCCTTAAAGTTCGTTTATATTATTTCCAAGTGTCAACGACTCGACAAAGTTTTTACACACTCGGGGAGAGTGTATTCAATCATTATTTAATTTAGTTCATACAACTTAATTTTTTCTGTTATTTTGGTTTAGAATCTGTTTAATAAAAAAACCGAAACCCTAACCAGACTCTTTTATTAAAAACCGAGTTGTAACCGAAACCGACCCAAAATTCAATAACCTCCCAGCTCTATGTTTGAGCCTCTTTCTCCTAAACCACTGGCCACATTTTAATTAAATTTCATGTAAGCAGTGGTTATATAGGGGCATTTTGATTTTTATCCAAATTCGGTTTCGGCTGATACTGAGCAGAGGTGTGGGGAAAAAATAGTAAAATTTTTTGAAAATCTTCTTCTGATGAACCACCAGTAGCAGAGTCTTGATATGTGGTATACAGAGTCCATTTAAGGTTTAGAATCAAGTTTATTCAAGAGAAGTTTGTCGGGCATTATTTGCCTTCATTATGGGAGGGGCAAAAATGTTGGCCAGGCCTAAAACTTCTATTTTCTGAACTGTGAGGTCGATTTGAACCAAATTTGATAAGAGATGATAATGGGTCATAAGTAGTTGATTGATGCAAAAAAATTTTTCTCATTGCTCCGTGGGAACCTCGGGAGCTAAAAATAGGAAAAACCTTAAAACTGCCATATCTCCAAAACTGCACGGCACAGAGAATTCTTATTTTGTATTAAGCTTACTTTTATCCAATAGAATAGAATGGTTAAAAAAAAATCCCTCTCGGTTTGATCACAAGGTACTTTTTTTAGGACTTTGAAAAAGTGCGGAGTCAGCACTTTTTAACGCTGTAGACAATGGGAAAAACATTAAAAAATCTTCTTCTCCAGATCCAGCAGGCAGAATCTTTCTATATTTTGTATGCAACATTGTAGGGTGCATCTGATTCAAGTTTGTTCAAATTGGCCCCCTGGGTTCATATTTGGGCTCAGTATAGGAGCCCGAATTCGAACTTAGTGCATTTCAGGCAAATTTCTTAAAAAATCTTCTTCTCTAGATCCAGCAGGCAGAATCTTTTGATATTTGGTATGCAACATTGTGGGGTGGATCTGATTCAAATTTGTTCAAAGCGACTCCCTAGATTCATATTTGGGCTCACTATAGAAGCTCGAATTCAAACTTAGTGCATTTCAGGCAAATTTCTTAAAAAATCTTCTCCAGATCCAGCAGGCAGAATCTTTTGATATTTGGTATGCAACATTGTGGGGTGGATCTGATTCAAATTTGTTCAAATCGACTCCCTAGATTCATATTTGGGCTCACTATAGAGGCTCGAATTCAAACTTGGTGCATTTCAGGCAAATTTCTTCAAAAATCATCTTCTCCAAATCCAGCAGGCAGAATCTTTTCATATTTGATAAGCAATATTATGGGGTGGATCTGATTCAAGTTTGTTCAAATCGGCCCCCCTGGGTTTATATTTGGGCTCAGTATAGGAGCCCAAATTTGAACTTAGTGCATTTCAGGCAAATTTCTTCAAAAATCTTCTCCTCCTGATCCAGCAGGCAGAATCTTTTGATATATTTGGTATGCAACATTGTGGGGTTGATCTGATTCAAGTTTGTACAAATCGGCCCCCTGGGTTCATATTTGGGCTCAGTATAGGAGCCTGAATTCAAATTTAGTGCATTTCAGGCAAATTTCTTCAAAATCTTCTTCTCAAGATCCAGCAGGCAGAATCTTTTGATATTTGGTATGTAACATAACATTGTGGGGTGGATCTGATTCAAGCTTGTTCAAATCTGCCCCCTGGATTCACATTTGGGCTCAGTATTGAAGCCGAATTTGAACTTAGTGCATTTCAGGCAAATTTCTTAAAAAATATTCTTCTCCAGATCCAGCCGGTAGAATCTTTTGATATTTGGTATGCAGAATTGTGGGGTGGATCTGATTCAAGTTTGTTCAAATCGGCTCCCTAGATTCATATTTTGGCTCACTACAGAAGCTCGAATTTGAACTTTGTGCATTTCAGGCAAATTTCTTCAAAAATCTTCTTTTCCGGATCCAGCAGGCAGAATCTTTTCATATTTGGTATGCAACATTGTGGGTCAGATCTGATTCAAGTTTGTTCAAATCGGCCCCCTGGATTCATGTTTGGGCTCACTATAGAAGCCCGAATTCGAACCTAGTGCATTTCAGGCAAATTTCTTCAAAAATCTTCTTCTCCAGATCCAGCAGGCAGAATCTTTTGATATTTGGTATGCAACATTGTGTGGTGGATCTGATTCAAATTTGTTCAAATCGGCTCCCGAGATTCATATTTGGGCTCATTATAGAAGCTCGAATTCGAACTTAGTGCATTTCATGCAAATTTTAAAAAAAATCTTCTCCAGATCCAGCAGGCAGAATCTTTTCATATTTGGTAAGCAATATTGTGGGGTGGATCTGATTCAAGTTTGTTCAAATCGCCGCCCCCCCCCCCCTCCCCCGGGTTTATATTTGGGCTCAGTATAGGAGCCCAAATTTGAACTTGGTGCAAAAAAGTCTTCTTCTCCAGATCCAGCAGGCCGAATCTTTTGATATTTGGTATGCAACATTGTGGGGTGGATGTGATTCAAATTTGTTCAAATCGGTTCCCTAGATTCATATTTGGGTTCACTGTAGAAGCTTGAATTCGAACTTAGTGCATTTCAGGCAAATTTCTTAAAAAATCTTCTTCTCCAGATCCAGCAGTCAGAATCTTTTGATATTTGGTATGCAACATTGTGGGGTTGATCTGATTCAAGTTTGTTCAAATCGGCCCCCTGGGTTTATATTTGGGCTCAGTATAGGAGCCCAAATTTGAACTTAGTGCATTTCTGGCAAATTTCTTTGAAAATCTTCTCAAGATCCAGCAGGCACAATCTTTTGATATTGGGTATGCACCATGCTTAGGCGGGTGAGATTCAAGTTTGTTCAAGCCAAGTCCCTGCGTTCATATTTGGGCTCACTGTGGTAGCCCGAATTATAACTTAGTTCAAAATGAGGAATTTTCTTTAAAAAATCTTCTTCAGAATGTTTTGATATTTGGTATGCAGCATCCTTAGGGGGTGAGATTCAAGTTTGATCAAGCCATGTCCCTAGGTCCATATTTGGACTCACTGTGGGAGCCTGAATGATAACTTAGTTCAAAATGAGGAATTTTCTTTAAAAATCTTCTTCAGATCCAACAGTCAGAATGTTTTGATATTTGGTGTGCAGCATCCTTAGGTGAGGGTGAGATTCAAGTTTGTTAAAGCCAAGTCCCTAAGTTCATATATGGGCTCCCTGTGGGAGCCTGAATTATAACTTAGTTCAATATGAGGAATATTCTTTAAAAATCTTCTTTTTTTTTTTAGATCCACTGGTCAGAATCTTTGGATATTTGGTAAAAGCTTTTCTTAGGAGGAGCAGATGCAACTTGTTGAAATCAATTCTCTGGGTTGATATTTAGGCTACCATGTCAGGTGAGCGCCCTCAGGCCCCTTGGGGCCTCTTGTTTGATACTCTGTTAACAAAGCATGCCTCCACGTCACACGTCAGAAGTGTCATTCGCAATGAACACAGGCAGAGGGAGACAAGATAAGGCAGGTCATGTCAGCACATGCTCACATTGCTCTTTGAATTGGAGTTATGGAGAAGAAATTAGCAGTTGAAACTGGATCTGTCAGGTTGATTGCTTTGATCTCCCACTCTTTGTCCATTAATCATAACCACGAATAATTCACTGATCCAGCAGAATTTCCTTAATCGTTTACCAAATGCGAATAGCAGACGACACTTGCCAAAATATCACTTGAATAACTAAACAAATTATTTTATTTTTTTCTTAAAAACATAGCATATGACCCCTCATTAGAACGAGCTCAAAATGCATAATTGTTTTTGTCTTTGGCTGGATTTGATTTGCAAACTACGGCGGCAAATGGCTGACTATTGCTGTCAATCAGACAATGTATCTGCCCTATGCATATGACGTCCAACTCGTATTTGGTCACTCATATTCGGCACAGTTTGTGTTGAATGATTCGCAACTTGTTAAGTTATGTTGGACATTTAGAATTAGGTATTTAAAATTAATGAAAATCATCTTTAATTGATTATATAAATTTCAAACGGACCTCCGTTAAGCGCAACTGCATAACTGACTAAAATGAGACATTTCACTGTTAGAAGAAATCAGAGTTTTGTCATTTTTAGCTCAACTTGACAAAGTCAAGCTGAGCTATTGCCATCACTTCTCGTCCGTCGGCGTACGTACGTACGTATGTACATACGTACGTACGTTAGTACGTACGTCCACAATTTCCTTTGGCACACTTCACAGGTCACATTTATGATCAGATTACTTTGAAACTTGGTATGCTTGTTTGGGGTGACCTCTAGATGGGAGCTATCGATTTTCTTCAATTTCCGGCAAAAAATTTTGCCGCGGCCAACGTTCTTAGAACTTAGTTTAGTCAAACCACAATATTTCCCTTTGGCACACCCTACAGGGCACATTTATGATTTGATTGCTTTGAAACCTGGTGTGCTTATTTAGGGTGACCTCTAGATGGGAGCTATCGATTTTCTTCAATTTCCGGCAAAAAATGTTGCCACGGCCAACGTTCGTAGAACTTAGTTTAGTCAGACCTCAATATTTCCCTTTGGCACACCCTACAGGGCACATTTATGATCAGATTGCTTTGAAACCTTGTATGCTTGTTTGGGTAGACCTCTCGATGGGAGCTATCAATTTTATTCAATTTCTGTCAAAAAATGTTGCCGCGGCCAACGTTCTTAGAACTTAGTTTAGTCAGAAGACTCAATATTTCCCTTTGGCACACCCTACAGGGTACATTTATGATCGGATTGCTTTGAAACCTGGCATGCTTGTTTGGGGTGACCTCTAGATGGGAGCTATCGATTTTCTTCAATTTCCGTCAAAAAATGTTGCCACGGCCAACGTTCTTAGAACTTAGTTTAGTCAAACCACTATATTTCCCTTTGGCACACCCTACAGGGCACATTTATGATTTGATTGCTTTGAAATGTGGTATGCTTATTTAGGGTGACCTCTAGATGGGAGCTATCGATTTCCTTCAATTTCCGGCAATAATTGTTGCCACGGCCAACGTTCGTAGAACTTAGTTTTGTCAGACCTCAATATTTCCCTTCGGCACACCCTACAGGGCCCATTTATGATCAGATTGCTTTGAAACCTGGTATGCTTGTTTGGGGATACCTCTAGATGGGAGCTATCGATTTTCTTCAATTTCCGTCAAAAAAATGTTGCCGCTGCCAACATTCTTAGAACTTAGTTTAGTCAGAAGACTCAATATTTCCCATTGGCACACCCTACAGGGTACATTTATGATCGGATTGCTTTGAAACCTGACATGCTTGTTTGGGGTGACCTCCAGATGGGAGCTATCGATTTTCTTCAATTTCTGTCAAAAAATGTTGCCGCGGCCAACGTTTTTAGAACTCAGTTTAGTCAGACCACAATATTTCCCTTTGGCACACCCTACAGGGCACATTTATGATTTGCTTGCTTTGAAACCTGGTATGCTTGTTTGGGGAGACCTCTAGATGGGAGCTATCGATTTTCATCAATTTCCGTCAAAAAATGTTGCCACGGCCAACGTTCTTAGAATTTAGTCGAGTCAGACCACAATATTTCCCTTTTGTACACCCTACAGGGCACATTTATGATCGGATTGCTTTGAAACCTGGCATGCTTGTTTGGGAGGGCCTCTAGATGGGAGCTATCGATTTTCTTCGGTTTCTGTCAAAAAATGTTGCCACTGGCAAAAAAAAATGACACTGGTACCAATGATCTTCAATTTTGCCATTTCATTTATAACTTACCAAGTTCAAGTTTGTCAAGTTGAGCTACAGTGTCATTGACACTTTCATTTTGTGATTAACAGATGTTGGGCTGATTTTCATAACAAAACAAACAAAATTCTTTTAGGTCTTTGAGTCAGTTGTTGAACAGATAGCCAACCAAGACAACTGCGACATTCAAGAGTTTGCGACGGCCCTACAGTCATCTTCGACTGTCAAAAACTAGTGCTGAAACGATTGTTCTTCGACCTCGACTTGATTACTAAAAAAGTCGGCGCTGAAATTCGCCAGTCGGCACCTTCATTATGGAGATCATTGCTAGTTATAAACGACGAACATACTATACTCTGAATGGCCACAACTCATTTCGATAGTAAAATCTTGCAAACTGGTACGTAAATATGTGATATTTTCTGTTATTTAGTTTAACATCAGTACATCGCGTTTTCTTGTTACATAGGGACTAATACCGGTGCTTTAAACAATACCGAATTTATGTCGGAACTTCCAACCTCGAGACGGTGCATTTAAATTGACGGTTCGCAGCACATAATGCCCGGTATAATGCGGTATTGTTGGTATTGTGTTGAAATATCACCAGTAAAGTCGGCAGAACCTATTTTTCTGAAAACTGTGGCAAAGTATTTTGTTCAGTTTAACCCAACTCGCGAAAATTTGCAATTACGGTACTTGCTTGAATTACTAGCGAGTCTGATGACTGCGCCAAGCCGCCAAATCCTATCTACTGTGCCCTTTGGGTGTGCACAAAAGTTCGTGAAACAAATGCTCAGAATTCTAACCAGTATGGGATAAATAACTAATAGTAACTAATAGTTATTTATCATATACTGATTTGAATTAACGATGCGAGATAAAGTAATCGAGACGATTTGAGGGCATTTCTTTTACCGCGTTTCGTTTCCTGAGCCCCGACTCAGGAGCTTTCATTGGATAGTCAATCACTTGGCTTGGTCCACTTGTCTATCCACCAGTTACTAGTAGTTAGCATTTTCCAAGTTTCCAGATACGTATTTGACAGGAACCGACCTGGGGAAGAAAAGGTTGGGGCCAGTTTAGCGACACTTGTCTGTTTTTAGAGCCGATTGTAGTCTTTTTGAACTTCTTAGCGCCAATGGCCCAGGTATTTGATCAGTTGGTCCATCCCCCAATCCAAGCAAGGTAACTTGAACAGCCCCCACACTATCTAATGCATTTATGTGTTTTTCCGTGTCTGTACTGTTCAAGTTAACCCACTTGAATGCCTTACCCCCCCCCCCCCCCCCCCCCCCCCCCTCGGACATTCGCAAATTTTGAAGTCAGAACAAATTCTAACATAAGATCATCCTTGTTTCCACCGGTCATCGACCAATGGCGCCGATCAGTTATTTAAATGTGATGTTCGTGATCAGACAGGGGCATCATTTTTAGCTCAACTTTGGCAAAGCCAAATTTGAGCTTATGCCATGGCCAGTCGTCCCTCTGTCCGTCAACAATTCAATACGGCTCGGGCTAGAGGCCGTATTTATGAACCGAACTTTACAAAACTTCTTGGGTACCTTTGTTATGACCGTGGATGAGAACGAGTGTTTTTGGGTCCGATCCGAAATTCAAGATGGTGCAATCAGATTTTTGTGCAGAACTTCCATATGAAAGGCACTGATTTGAATAATTTTTTGTGTGAATGTTTAGTACCATGGGATACATCACATATAGTACGGGGTTTTTTCTCGCACAGAAATTATGCAAATTAGAACTTTGATTTTTTCAGTGCTACTTACACACAGTAAGTACACATGTCAGTACGGCTCGGGCTAGAGTCTGAATTTATGAACCGATCTTCACGAAACGTCTTGGGTACCTTTGTTAACACCTTGGAACGAGAACAAGTGTTTTTGGGTGCGGTCCGAAATTCAAAATGGCTGCCGGTGGCCATTTTGTACTGAAATGGGTACAGTTTTTTGTACAGAACTTCTATATGAAGGTTCTGATTGGAATGACTGTTTTGAATAGTAACATGGAATACATCACAGAAAATACAGGTTTTTTTTCTCGTGCAGATTTTGTGCAAATTAGATGAACTTTGATTTATTCTGTGCTACTAACACAGTAAGTACACATGTCAATACGGCTCGGGCTAGAGTCTGTATTTATGGACCGATCTTACGAAACATCTTGGGGTACCTTTGTTATCACCTTGGGATGAGAATGAGTGTATCACCATGGGATGAGAACGAGTGTTTTTGGGTGTGGTCCAAAATTCAAGATGGCCACCAGCAGCCATTTTGTACCAGAATTAGTGCAATCAGTTTTTTGTACAGAACTTCTGTATGAAAGTTCTGGTTTGAATAAATTTTGTATGAATGTTTAGTAACATGGAATACATCCACATATAGTACGGGTTTTTTTCTCGTGCAGAAATTATGCAAATTAAATGAAACTTTGATTTATTCAGTGCTACTTGTACACAGTAAGTGTCAGTATTTATGTACAGACCGTTACAATACTTTGTATGTACCTTTGGTATCAGGTCATTACCAAGATGTTTGTCCATTGCTGTGAAATACTATACATGTACATGTCTTGACAAGTTGAGCTACAGTGTCATTGACACTTTCATTTTATTCATTCATTTTGAACTTTTGTGTGCAGGTTTTGATTTTTTTGTGTCAGCATGCTTTTCAGGGATAGTAATATTTTATTCAACCCTTTCCATGCTTAGTTACTTTTGGACTTTTGTGTACAGGTTTTTGACGTTTCTTTGCATGTTTTTGACTTTTGTGTGCAGGTTTTGAGGTTTTTCTTTCTTTTCTTCCAAGTGGATATTTTTCAAGTAGAGTTTCACCTTACTGGGCATATTGCCATTGTGGTTACTGTGACATTTGCAGGGTATTTTTCTCAATTTTAATCCATTGAAACAAATGTGATACTTTTTTATACCACCCACTTGAAAAGTGGGCGGTATATAGCATTCATGGTGTCCGTACTTCTGTACTTACGTACTTCCGTACGTCCGTACTTCCGTACGTCCGTGACGCTTTGGGGGTACACATCTGCTATCCACTACTCCTCTTAAACCAGTGGTGGATTTCATTGAAACTTACAGGCATTCTTTTCTATACTTTATAGATGTGCACCTCCTATTTTGCTTTCAGGTATTTTTATTTTTTACTCTTTCCAAAAGGGCGAAATGAACTTAGCCAAATTGTTGTGATGCTTTAGGGGGGTACACTCCTGCTTTCCGCTACTCCTCTTATACCAGTGGGCGAATTTCATTGAAACTCTCAGACATTCTTTTATATACATTATAGATGTGCACCTTCTATTCTGCTTTCAGGTATTTTTATTGAAAATTGCTCTCATGTTTTCGGAGAACATACAGATGTGCTGTGTATATTAAATACTTTTTTACTGTTGTGAAATGTTTCTTGGTTGGAGTGGGTGGTATCTTTAGTGAGCAGTGCTCACAGTAATTCTAGTTTTTTTTTACTTTTATGTGCAGGTTTTGAGGTTTGTCTTTCTTTTCTTCCAAATAGCAACTTACCTTGTAGCATATTGCCATGGTTCCTATTTTATGTTAGGATGCTTCTTGGGGCTAGTATTATATTATTTAACCCTTTAGCTGCTCATTTACTTTAATTTTGGACTTTTGTGTGCAGGTTTTGGACTTTTCTTTTTTTTTTACTCCACCCACCCCTTTTACATTGGCCACCTGCTGGTGAGCCATGGGGTACTGATACCCCCTCTAGTTACTAGAGTTATGGCCCTTTTATTTATGAGAATTTTGCCCAAGTTTTTGTTTTTATTTTGTGAAGACCTCATCGCTTAATATGAAAATGTGAAAACAGGTGAATTACCCTTTACCCCCAGATAGGGCAGGGAAATGGGCAATGATGGGAGGGGGGGAGGGGTCGGGGACAGACATAGTCGAGTCAACAAAACTTTCAAACTTTACCCCAGAGAAACTTGTGCATGTTCCAATTTTGCCAGGCGTATGTTGCCCCGCTAGGCGGTGCTCTTGTTTTGAATTACGAAATCCGTTTCGGCCGAATTCATCTCCCAAACATCATCAGGTCAGGACAATCAAGGCACACCCATGTAAAACGGTGCCCCCCTTTATCACTCATTGGCATAACAAAAAAAGGTCTGCTTGCCATTGAACTGAAAGTCACTTCATGAATACAGCAGTGTGTTTTCCGGAACTTATTTCAGCGGTGATTTTTTCTCCCAAGAAAGACAATACTGCTAAACGGTGCTCTATTCAGAACCTCGTATTGATTCAGAGAACAAAAAGTTCCAGTTGGGGAAGTTAACACTTGTGAATCCATGCACACTGCAGCCTACCGACCAGAACTTACTATACCACCCACTTAAAAAGTGGGAGGTATATAGTGTTCACCTTGGTCCGTCCATCCGTCCTTCTGTCCATCCATTATGCTTTGGGGGGGTGGGGGGGGGGGTACACATCTGCTATCCGCAACTCCTCCTAAACCAGTGAACAGATTTCATTGAAACTCTCAGACATTCTTTTACATACATTGAAGATGTGCACCTCCTATTTTCTTTTCAGATATTTTCATTTTTACAGCTTCCCATATTGAAAAATGAACTTTGTCAAATTCAGTTGACATTCTGTACAGATCTGCTATCCACAACTCCTCTTAAATCATTGAACACATTTCATTGAAACTTTCAGACATTCTTTTACATACATTGCAGATGTGCACCTCCAATTTTCCTTTCAAATATTTTTATATTTACAGTTCCCCCATATTCCAAAATGGTCTTTGTCAATTCAGGTTTTAGTAGGGAGGGGTATAGATCTGCTATCCACTACTCCTCTTAAACCATTGAACACACTCCATTGGAACTCTCAGACATTCTTTTACATACACTGAAGATGTGCACCTCTTATTTTTCTTTCAGATATTTTCATATTCCGACGTCCCGTCCGTCCGTTGTGCTATAGGGGTGTTAGGTTTTTTGGGGGGGGGGGGGGGGGGGGGGGGGGGGGGGGGGGGGGGGTGGGGGTTACACATCTTGCTATCCACAACTCCTCTTAAACCAGTTAACGGATTTCATTGAAACTCTCAGACATTCTTTTACATACGTTGAAGATGTGAACCTCCTATTTTGTTTTCAGATATTTTCTTTTTTACAGTTCCCCATATTGAAAAAAGAACTTTTTCAAATTCAATTGACATTCTGTACAGATCTGCTATCCGCAACTCCTCTTAAGCCATTGAACAGATTTCATTGAAACTTTCAGACATTCTTTTACATATATTGAAGATGTGCACCTCCTGTTTTGTTTTCAGATATTTTCATTTTTAGCTCAATTTTGGCAAAGCCAAATTTGAGCTTCTGCCATGGCCAGTCGTCCGTCTGTCCGTCAACAATTCAATACGGCTCTGACTAGAGGCCGTATTTATGAACCGATCTTTACGAAACTTCATGGGTACCTTTGTTATGACCGTGGGACGAGAACGAGTGTTTTGGGGTCCGATCCGAAATTCAAGTTGGCCACTGGCGGCCATTTTGTACAGACTTAGGTGCAATCAGATTTTTACGCAGAACTTCCATATGAAAGTGCTGATTTGAATAATTTTATGTATGAATGTTTAGTACCATGGGATACATCACATATAATACGGGGTTTTTTCTCGTATGTAAATTATGCAAATTAGACCAACTTTGATGTATTTAGTGTTACTTTCAGCACTGTAAGTGCAAATGCCAATACGGCTCGGGCTAGAGGCCATATTTATAAACCGATCTTTACGAAACTTCTTGGGTACCTTTGGTATCACCGTGGGACGAGAACGAGAGTTTTTTGGTGTGGTCCGAAATTCAAGATGGCCGATGGCAGCCATTTTGTACAAAATTAGGTGCAATCAGATTTTTGCACAGAACTTCCATATGAAAGCGCTGATTTGAATTTTTTTTTGTGTGAATGTTAGTACCATGGGATACATCACATATAATACAGGTTTTTTTTCTCGTGCAGAAATTATGCAAATTAGATGAACTTTGACTTTTTCAGTGCTACTTACACACAGTAAGTTCACATGTCAATATGGCTCGGGCTAGAGGCTGTATTTATCAACCGATCTTCACGAAACTTCTTGGGTACCTCTGTTATCACCTTGGGACGAGAACGAGTGTTTCTGAGTGCGGTCCAAAATTCAAGATGGCTGCCAGTGGCCATTTTGTACCAAAATTAGGTCTAATCAGTTTTTTGTACACAACTTCTATACGGCTCAGACTAGAGGCTGTATTTATGAACCGATCTTTACGAAACTTCTTGGGTACCTTTGTTATCACCGTGGGATGAGAACGAGTGTTTTGGGGTGTGGTCCGAAATTCAAGATGGCCACCAGCAGACATTTTGTACCAAAATTAGTGCAGTCAGTCTTTTGTACAGAACTTCTGTATGAAAGTTCTGATTTGAATAAATTTTTAGCTCACCTGACTGAAAGTCAGGGTGAGCTTTTCTGATCACTTTTCGTCCGTCGTCCGGCGTGAAGGTGGTGTTTGGGTCTTTTTCTTCCAAACCACTGGCCGCATGTTAATGAAATTTCATGTGAGTAGGGGTTATATAGCGGCATTTTGATTTTTGGGCAAATTAGGTTTCGGCTCATATTGAGCAGAGGGGTGGGGCAAAAATGCTCCAATTCTTAAAAAATCTTCTTCTCAAGAACCAGCAATAGCAGAGACTTGATATTTGGTATGCAGCTTCCTTTTGAGGTGTAGACTCAAGTTTGTTCAAGAGAAGTTTGTAGGTCTATACTTGGCGATGTTATGAGAGGAGCAAAAATTTTGGCCCCACCCCAAATTTCTATTTTTTAAACCGAGAGGCCAATTTGAACCAAATTTTATGTGAGGGCTTATTGGGTCATAAGTACCTAATTTATGCAGAAATTTTTTTTCCTGTAGCCCCGTGGGAACCACAGGAGCTAAAAATAGAAAAAAATTAAAACGCCTATATCTCAAAAACTGCACGGCAGTGAGAATTTTTATTTGGTGTGAAGCTTTCTTGGGACCAACAGAAAGGATTGGTAAAAAAAAATTGCTATCGGTTTTATCATAGGGTACTTTTTCGGGACTCTGAAAAAGTGCTGAGTCAGTATTTTTTAACACAGTAGGCAATGGGAAAAAAATAAAGAATTGTTTTCTTCCAAACCACTGCTCTAAAAGCTTTCATATTTTACATATAACATCTTTGGAACATTGATTCACATATTTGTAGAAATCAAATTCCTCGGTCCATATTTGGGTTCCCTATGGGAACCCAAATGTTCAAATTAGTGCAATATGAGGGATATATTTTAAAAATCTTCTTCTTCGGATCCACAAATCAGAATCTTTTGATATTTGCTATGCATCATCCTTAGGGGGGTGAGATTGATGTTTGTTCAAGCCAAGTCCCTGAGTTCATATTTGGACTCCCTTTGGGAACCCAAATTGTAACTTAGTGCAATACGAGGTATATTCTTTTAAAATCTTCTTCTTCGCATCCACCGGTCAGAATCTTTTGATATTTGGTATACAGTATGCTTAGGGAGGTGAGATTCAAGTTTGTTCAAGTCAAGTCCTTCGGCTCATATTTGGTCTCCCTGTGGGAGCCCAAATTATAACTTAGTTCAATATGAGGAATATTCTTTAAAAAAATTTTTTTTTTCAGATCCACCAGTCAAAATGTTTTGATATTTGATGTACAGCATTCTTAGGGGCTGAGAGTGAAGTTTGGTAAAGCCAAGTACCTGGGTTCATATTTGGGCTCACTGTGGGAGCCCAAATTATACCAAAATTTTTATTTTCCAAACCAAAAAGTCGATTTGAACCAAATTTGATATGAGGGCTTATTGGGTCATAAGTACCTAATTTATGCCGAAAATTGTTTTCCTGTCCCCCACGGGAACTGCAGGAGCTAAAAAATTTTTTTCTTTTTAAATGCCCATATCTCCAGAACTACATGGCACTGAGAATTTTTATATGATGTGAAGCTTCCTTAGGACCGGAAGAAAAAAATGGTAAAAATTTTATCATAAGGTTCTTTTCTAGGACTAAAAGTGCCGAGTCATCATTTTTTAACAGTGTAGCTAATGGGAATAACGTTGAAGAATCTTCTTCTCCCAAAACACTGCTTCAGAAGCTTTTATTTTTGGGCTCCCTATGGGAGCCCATGTATAACTTAGTTCAGTATGAGAAATAGTCTTAAAAAATCTTTTTTTTCTGTTACTCCTGTCAGAATCTTTTGATATTTGATTTTTGATTTTCTTAGAAGTGGCAAATTGAAGTTTGTTCAAGTTCTGCTTTATTGATAAAATTGGGCCCAGTAGTAACCAATTCCTGCATTGAAAGCCCTGTAAAGTGGGCAGTGATAGGCATAAACGATTGACCAAACTTGATATTATAATTACACCTCTGTAAGATGTAGCCTTAGATGCTGAAAGTGACCTTAAATTCCAATAAATAAATAGATAAATTATTGAGTACCCAATATGGGTATCTAACATATGAACACTTTGGGTTACTAAGTAGGGTAAACAATTTTATGTTGAAAAACTGATAACAAGGCAGAATCCCTTGTTTAAATTATACATGACTACTTTGCGGTAATGACAATCTAAAAGTACAGTATCTTGAAAAGACTTTGTGTTGTTTTTTATTAGTTCAATTTTTAGCTTTTCTTGACAAAGTCAAGCTATGCTATTGTCATGGGGCATGCGGAAGTCTGTGAGTCTGTCTGTCCACAATTTGTTCGGCACAGGCTATAGGCCATAGTTCTTATCTATCATCACCAAATTTGAGATGCATGTTCGCGTTGGTGTCTAGATGAGATCGTCATATTTTGGTTATGACTGGCTGCTTACATTGGCTGCTGCAGCAGCCATCGTGAATTTTGTATGGCGCAGCCTACAGGCCGTAGTTCTCATCTGATCATCACGAAATTTCATCTGCATATTCGGGTTGATGTCCAGATGAGAACGTCCTATTTTGGTCTCAGTTGGCTGCACACAGTGGCTGCTGCAGCAGCCGCAGTGTGGGTTGATTTTAAAAATTGTTATCTTACGCAAATTTCTTGAAATTTGGCAGGTTGTCTTAGATTGATGAGTAGATGAGACCTTCCTATTTTGATCGTGGCTGCCCCCAGGGTGGGTGAATTGAGGGGTGAAGTTGTTTTATCTTATTTTTGTTATACCACATTTGGATGAAAAAGACAATAATACGCTGAAAGAAATTGTCTTTGTGTGGTGAATGTAATATGATATTTCAGGCATGTAGGACACTGTTATGACTGCGAGTGTTTAGATCAGCAAGTACATTTTAAATGTGTATATATTTTGCCCACTTGATGAAATTTGATATGCAAGTTGTTTTTTTTTTTGTTTCAACCATGACTACTTTTCCTAAAGTTTGACTTCAAATCCGCCAATGGTAGCATGGCTGCTTCAGCCATGATTTTTTTTCTCCCAATTTCAACGAAATTTCATATGCAGGTTTAGTTTTATCAGTACTTTTCATAATGGTTGGCTTCAAATCAGCCAATGGTAGCATGGCTGCTGCAGCTGTGTCATTTTTCTTCCAATTTTGACCAACTTGGTCTGAGATGGGTAGTTTCACTGGTAGGTTAGCCTTGAATGGGGTCGAAAACTAAGAGTCAACCAATGTAGCATTGCTGCTTCAGACATATATTTTTCACTCCAATTTTAATGGAATTACCAAAAAAAAGTCAATAATTATGGCGCAATTTACTTAAATGTTACGTAAGTTAAGTAATTATAACATTACTCTTAGAAATATACCATAAGATCAAGATAAGCTACAGTGTCATTGACACTTTCGAAACTGCACTGGTAAAGGGATTAACACAACATTGAATGCAGTTGGGACCCAAGCCATGTCAATATCCTTGTCAAATTACGCCTGGATGTCAAATTGTATACTGATCAATCCATAAATGGTGAGACTATAGCATAATAAAAAGCCATGTAGAAACTGCACTTTTAAAAGTCTACGCAACATTGCATGCTTTCGGGACCCACCCATGTCATTTTTCGACTCCTCCCATGGGCCAACTTTGTTTGGGGCCAACCTCTCCCTTGGGCCAACTTCTTTTTCGGGTTGTCTTTGTTTTGGGCCGACTTCTCTCGTGGGATGACTTTGTATGGGGCCGACTTCTCTTAATAATAATAACTCTTTGGCCATCCACTGATTTGTGGCTGTTCTCATAAGAGAAGGCCATCATTCCCTCTGCCCCTCACCCCCTCCTCTCCTCCCAGCATTCAGATATAAAGTGTTTAATAGTGTCCCTCACTTCCCCTTTTTCAACTTCTTCAATCAGATCAGCACTCCTACCCTGTCCCTCGTGTCCCCCCCCCCCCCCCCCCCCCCCCCTCAGCCATCTATCCTTTGTTTCTCCACCCCATTTCTTTATTATTCTTCCAGTAAATTTTAATCTATGAGGTATATACTATGGGCATTCCAAGAGAAAATGTCCCAGGGTCTTCACTACTCCAGAGTGCCACATTTGGCATCCCTTTTCCCCATCTCTCCCAATTTCCCCCCTAAGCTCCAGTGATCTTGATCTCAGTTTGAACAGTAGTGACCCCCAAAGGTGCCATCTAGGTACTTTTCAAAGTTCTTTATATTGTAACCCCTGCAGTGATCTTTTCACGCTAACTCCTGCTCGCCAGTTTCGATTGCAGTATATGCTCAACCAGCCTGGAAACCTCATACATGCGTCTTGTGGGCCAATTTGTTTTGTGCTGACTTCTCTCGGGGATCGACTTTGTTTGGGACGACTTCTCTTATGTTCAAAAACATGTGGTCAAATGACTTTTTAAAAGACCCAAAAGACCCGGATCCTCACACCTAATTTTGGTAAACATGGCTTCCCCAGGAATTAGGCACGGCAATAGGCAATGTAGTTGTTAAACATGCGGCAATCTAGCATGGGTTCTACCACGATATTGCCGATTGTCGAGGCTAATTTTGATAAACATGGCACCCCAGGCAACTTGTGGTATTTATTAGCTCACCTGACTTTCAGTCAGGAGAGCTATAGTGATCACTCACCGTCCGTCGTCCGCCGTCCATGAACATGGTGTTTGCGTCTTCTCCTCCCAAACCGCTGAAACAATTTAATTGATATTTGAGATAATAGTTTATGACATCGCAATTTGATTTTGTTCAAATCAAGTTGCCCCGCCCGTGTGTAGGGCCACACCCAAAAAGTGTGCTGAAATCTTAAAAAATCTTCTTCTCATGAACCAGCAGTAGCAGAGACTTGATATTTGGTGTGCAGCTTCCTTTTGAGGTGTAGACTCAGATTTGTTCAAGAGAAGTTTGTGGGGCTATACTTGGCGTCGTCATGGGAGAGGCAAAATTTTTGGCCCTGCCCAAAATTTCTATTTTCCAAACCGAGAGGCTGATTTGAACCAAATTTTATGTGAGGGCTTATTGGGTCATAATTACCTAATTTATGCTGATTTTTTTTTTCCCCGTAGCCCCATGGGAACTGCAGGAGCTAAAAATAGAAAAAAATTAAAACGCCCATATCTCTCCACGGCACCGATAATTTTTATTTGGTGTGAAGCTTCCTTAGGACCAACAGAAAGAATTGGTAAAAAAAAATTGCCATCGGTTTTATCATAGGGGACAGTTTCGGGACATTGAAAAAGTGCTGAGTCAGCACTTTTTAACACTGTAGGCAATGGGAAAAACATTAAAAAATCTTCTCCAGATCCGGCAGGCAGAATCTTTTGATATTTGGTATGCAACATTGTGGGGTGGATCTGATTCAAGTTTGTTCAAATCGGCCCCCTGGGTTTATATTTGGGCTCAGTATAGGAGCCCAAATTTGAACTTAGTGCATTTCAGGCAAATTTCTTTGAAAATCTTCTCAAGATCCAGCAGGCAGAATCTTTTGATATTGGGTATGCAACATTGTGGGGTGGATCTGATTCAAGTTTGTTCAAATCGGCTCCCTTGGTTTATATTTGGGCTCACTATAGAAGCCCAAATTCGAACTTAGTGCATTTCAGGCAAATTTCTTCGAAAATCTTCTTCTCAAGATCCAGCAGGCAGAATCTTGTGATATTTGGTATGCAGCATCCTTAGGGGGGTGAGATTCAAGTTTGTTCAAGCCATGTCCCTAGGTCCATATTTGGGCTCTGATTCAAGTTTGTTCAAATCGGCTCCCTGGGTTTATATTTGGGCTCAGTATAGGAGCCCAAATTTGAACTTAGTGCTTTTCAGGCAAATTTCTTAAAAAATCTTCTTCTCCAGATCCAGCAGGCAGAATCTTTTGATATTTGGTATGCAACATTGTGGGCTGGATCTGATTCTATTTTGTTCAAATTGGCTCCCTAGATTCATATTTGGGCTCACTATAGAAGCTCGAATTTGAACTTAGTGCATTTCAGGCAAATTTCTTCAAAAAAAATCTTCTCCAGATCCTGCAGGCAGAATCTTTTGATATTTGGTATGCAACATTGTGGGGTGGATCTGATTCAAGTTTGTTCAAATCGGCCCCCTGGGTTTATATTTGGGCTCAGTATAGGAGCCCAAATTACTGCATTTCGGGCAAATTTCTTTGAAAATCTTCTTCTCCAGATCCAGCAGGCAGAATCTTTTGATATTTGGTATGCAACATTGTGGGGTGGATCTGATTCAAGTTTGTTCAAATCGGCTTCTTGGGTTTATATTTGGGCTCAGTATAGGAGCCCAAATTTGAACTTAGTGCATTTCAGGCAAATTTCTTTGAAAATCTTCTCAAGATCCAGCAGGCAGAATCTTTTGATATTGGGTATGCAACATTGTGGGGTGGATCTGATTCAAGTTTGTTCAAATCGGCTCCCTGGGTTTATATTTGGGCTCAGTATAGGAGCCCAAATTTGAACTTAGTGCTTTTCAGGCAAATTTCTTAAAAAATCTTCTTCTCCAGATCCAGCAGGCAGAATCTTTTGATATTTGATATGCAACATTGTGGGCTGGATCTGATTCTATTTTGTTCAAATCGGCTCCCTAGATTCATATTTGGGCTCACTATAGAAGCTCGAATTTGAACTTCGTGCATTTCAGGCAAATTTCTTCAAAAATCTTCTCCAGATCCTGCAGGTAGAATCTTTTGATATTTGGTAGGCAACATTGTGGGGTGGATCTGATTCCAGTTTGTTCAAATCGGCCACTTGGATTCATATTTGGGCTCACTATAGAAGCCCAAATTCGAACTTAGTGCATTTCAGGCAAATTTCTTTGAAAATCTTCTTCTCAAGATCCAGCAGGCAGAATCTTGTGATATTTGGTATGCAGCATCCTTAGGGGGGTGAGATTCAAGTTTGTTCAAGCCATGTCCCTAGGTCCATATTTGGGCTCACTGTGGGAGCTTGAATTGTAACTTTGTTCAAAATGAGGAATTTTCTTAAAAAATCTTCTTCTTCAGATCCAGCTGTCGGAATGGTTTGATATGTGGTGAGTAGCATCCTTGGGGGTGAGGGGGGGATTCAAGTGTGTTAAAGCCAAGTCCATTGGTCCATATTTGGGCTCCCTGTGGGAGCCCAAATTATAACTTAATCAATATGAGGAATTTTTCTTTAAAAATCTTCTTCAGATTCAGCAGTTGGAATGTTTTGATATTTGGCATGGAGCAACCTTAGGGGGCTGAGATTCAAGTTTGTTCAAGCCAAGTCCCTTGGTTCATATTTGGGCTCACTATGGGAGCCTGAATGACAACTTAGTTCAAAATGAGGAATTTTCTTTAAAAATCTTCAGATCCAGCAGATGAATGCTTTTGATATTTTTTATGCAGCATCCTTAGGGGGGTAAGATTCAAGTTTGTTCAAGCCATGTCCCTAGGTCCATATTTGGACTGATTGTGGGAGCTCGAATTGTAACTTGCTTCAAAATGAGGAATTTTCTTTAAAAATCTTCTTCAGATCCAGCAGTCGGAATGTTTTGATATTTGGTGTGCAGAATCCTTAGGGGTGTGAGATTCAGGTTTGTTAAATCCAAGTCCCGGGGTTCATATATGGGCTCCCTGTGGGAGCCCGAATTATGACTTAGTTCAGTATGAGGAATATTCTTTAAAAATCTTTTTTTAGATCCACTGGTCAGAATATTTGGATATTTGGTTTCAGCTTTTCTTAGGAGGAGCAGATGCAACTTGTGGAAATCAATTCTCTGGGTTGATATTTAGGCTACCATGTCAGGTGAGCGCCCTCAGGCCCCCTGGGGCCTCTTGTTTGTATGAATGTTTAGTAACATGGAATACATCACATACAGTACGGGTTTTTTTCTTGTGCTGAAATTATGCAAATTAGATGAATTTTGATTTATTTAGTGCTACTTATACACTGTAAGTGCACATGTCAATACAGCTTGGGCTAGAGGCTGTATTTATTAACCGATCTTCACGTAACTTCTTGGGTACCTTTGTTATCACCTTGGGACGAGGACGAGTGTTTCTGCGTGTTTCAAGATGGCTGCCAGTGGCCATTTTGTACGAAAATTAGGTCCAATCAGTTTTTTGTCACAACTTCTATACAGCTCGTATTTATGAACTGATCTTCACGAAACTTCTTGGGTACCTTTGTTTTCACCTTGGGACAGGAATGAGTGTGTTTTGCTGGGACTCAACGATTTCTTTTCTAGTTTAGCATCTGACTGTCGCCCACCTTTACAATGCTTTACCTATACATTTGTTACAGGCTACGGTCAGTATTTATGTACAGACCGTTACAATACTTTATATGTACCTTTGTTATTAGGACATTACCTGGATGTTTGTCATTGCTGTGTAACATACTATGCATGTACATGTCTTAACAAGTTGAGCTACAGTGTCATTGACACTTTCATTAGGGTTTCTCATATTTAAAAATGGTCTTTGTCAATTCAAGCTTGCGTGGGGGGAGGGAGTTGTTGACATTTGCTATGCACGACCTCTTTTAAACTAGTGAATGGATTTCAATGAAACCTTAGACCATTGGTGTCAGTCTTTGTCCTCTCTACATTAAACACACTTTTACTGAACATTGTAAAATGTTTCTTGGTGGTAGTGGGTGGTATCATTTAGTGAGCAGTGCTCTAGTTTTGATATGGAACAGTTTTAGAAGTCGTTTATTTTTAACTTCATGCTGTGCATTTCATGGATACGGCATCTGTATTTTGAGCACTATCATGTCGTGTTCCAAGTCAAACCCGTGGGCTTTGAATAAATAACAGGAAAAATTATCAAATTAGAGTCTATTTCTTTCTGAGTTTGGAAAAAATCACACTCCTACAATTTTTCACACTCGTGAAATGGAAACGGCGACTGCGAGTGTAATTTTTCACACCCCAGCATTTTTAGCTCAACTTGACAAAGTCAAGCTGAGCTATTGCCATCACTTCTCATCCGTCGGCGTACGTACGTACGTACGTTAGTATGTTAGTACGTTAGTACGTACGTCCACGATTTCCTTTGGCACACCTCACAGGTCGCATTTATGATCAGATTACTTTGAAACTTCTTATGCTTGTTTGGGGTGACCTCTAGATGGGAGCTATCGATTTTCTTCAATTTCCGGCAAAAAATGTTGCCGCGGCCCATGTTCTTAGAACTTAGTTTAGTCAAACCACAATATTTCCCTTTGGCACACCCTACAGGGCACATTTATGATTTGATTGCTTTGAAACCTGATATGCTTATTTAGGGTGACCTCTAGATGGGAGCTATCGATTTTCTTCAATGTCCGGCAAAAAATGTTGCCACGGCCAATGTTTGTAGAACTTAGTTTAGTCAGACCTCAATATTTCCCTTTGGCACACCCTACAGGGTACATTTACGATCAGATTGCTTTTAGACCTGGTATGCTTGTTTGGGGAGACCTCTAGATGGGAGCTATCGATTTTCTTCAATTTCTGTCAAAAAATGTTGCCGCGGCCAACGTTCTTAGAACTTAGTTTAGTCAGAAGACTCAATATTTCCCTTTGGCACACCCTACAGGGTACATTTATGATCGGATTGCTTTGAAACCTGGCATGCTAGTTTGGGGTGACCTCTAGATGGGAGCTATCGATTTTCTTCAAATTCTGTCAAAAAAAGTTGCCGCGGCCAACGTTCTTAGAACTTAGTTTAGTCAAACCACAATATTTCCCTTTGGCACACCCTACAGGACACATTTATGATTTGATTGCTTTGAAACCTGGTATGCTTATTTAGGGTGACCTCTAGATGGGAGCTATCGATTTTCTTCAATTTCCGGCAAAAAATGTTGCCACGGCCAACGTTTGTAGAACTTAGTTCAGTCAGACCTCAATATTTCCCTTTGGCACACCCTACAGGGCCCATTTATGATCAGATTGCTTTGAAACCTGGTATGCTTGTTTGGGGAGACCTCTAGATGGGAGCTATCAATTTTCTTCAATTTCTGTCAAAAAATGTTGCCGCGGCCAATGTTCTTAGAACTTAGTTTAGTTAGAAGACTTAATATTTCCCTTTGGCACACCCTACAGGGTACATTTATGATCGGATTGCTTTGAAACCTGGCATGCTTGTTTGGGGTGACATCTAGATGGGAGCTATCGATTTTCTTCAATTTCCGTCAAAAAATGTTGCCGCGGCCAACGTTTTTAGAACTCAGTTTAGTCAGACCACAATATTTCCCTTTGGCACACCCTACAGGGCACATTTATGATTTGATTGCTTTGAAACCTTGTATGCTTGTTTGGGGAGACCTCTAGATGGGACCTATCATTTTTCGTCAATTTCCATAAAAAAATGTTGCCGCGGCCAACGTTCTTAGAACTTGGTTTAGTCAGAAGACTCGATATTTCCCTTTGGCACACCCTGCAGGGTACATTTATGATCGGATTGCTTTGAAACCTGGCATGCTTGTTTGGGTGACCTCTAGATGGGAGCTATCGATTTTCTTCAATTTCCATCAAAAAATGTTGCCGCGGCCAACGTTTTTAGAACTTAGTTTAGTCAGACCACAATATTTCCCTTTGGCTCACCCTACAGGGCTCATTTATGATTCGATTGCTTTGAAACCTGGTATGCTTATTTACGGTGACCTCTAGATGGGAGCTATCGATTTTCTTCGGTTTCTGTCAAAAAATGTTGCCACTGGCAAAAAAACTGACATTGGTCCCAATGATCTTCAATTTTGCCATTTCATTTATAACTTACCAAGTTCAAGTTTGTCAAGTTGAGCTACAGTGTCATTGACACTTTCATTTCCCAGATGTCACCTTGACTGTGCTGAAGACAGTCACTTTTTAATTAACTGGTAGAGTGCTAAATTATTTTTGGTCCTTAAATTTCTTTGAGCATCTTTGCCTTGTTACAATTATGGGAGAGTGCCAGGCACTCTCCCATAAATTGTAACAAGGCTAATCATAACAAATAAAATAATATCACTTCAAAGGTAATAGGAAACACATCCACAGAACATGAAGCCTTTAAATTGTGGTACCGGCACTTCAGAAGGAAGCCCAAATATGGGCATTCAGCACTCTACCAGTTAAATGACACTTACTCTGCCATAGATAATAATGAGATGAGTTGTATGTGTCCAAATAGTTACTAATCAATAGTAAATTTTTTTTTTTTTTTTTTTATTTGGGTTGAACGACACATTAACAGCCAGGGTCATATCATGTCGGTGACAGTTTTACGGGTGGAGGAAGCCGGAGTACCCGGAGAGAACCACCGAGCAACGACGAGCAGCTGTCAGCTCCCCAACATCGTAACACTGAACTCTGCACTGCGGCACAGGCAGGGTTAGATTGGTTGAAGACATGTGCACCATCGACGTGCAGTACGCCTTAGTACACAGCGTCATCGTGCCCCCATGTAGGCAAGCGGGGTTAAGTGTCTTGCCCAAGGACACAATGCGGTTGCCGCAGGCGGGATTCGAACCGAGGACCTCTCGGCTTGCAGCCTGCACCTCTACCTACTGAGCCACAATCAATAGTAAATATTGGACACATATAAGTTAGTACAATGGCCACTCACCTTAGTAATAACTTCCAAGAGTATTTAAGCTAAAATAGCATTCCTGCTCATGCATTGAAATTTGTTTGTGCAATTGCACTCCTAGGCAATTTTTTTGCACTCCTTGATTTTCTAGAATGCCAGGCCTGCCCCCCCACCCCCCCACTCCCCCCCCCCCCCCCCCTTACCAATCCCACTTGCTCTTCCCATCCCAAAATTTGAAAAGATTCTTTTTGATTTCCTGCCCTCCATACAAGTACAGTACCCTCAGTCCTGAGATCCCCCCCCCCCCCCCCCAACTCTTCACCAGCATGGTCCCCCAGGATTTCAAACCATGGCTTCACCACTGGTGGAATCAGCCTTGTTCTGTCAGTGAGATTTGGGGCCTTGTCAAGATGCAAAAATTTACAATAAAAGCTAAATTTTAGCAAAAATCAACATTCCCTTAATTTTTAAGGAGTCGATAAGCTCTAACTCTGGTTTTGGTGTATTATATACAGTTGTTGTGCTTAACTCGGTAATTATCACATCGCTTCGAAATGGACTGCCCCGTGTTTCTTAATGGTTCCTGCTTCAAATGACTGGAATGAAAGGAACATCATATTTCTTGTGATTTTGATCACCATTATTGAAGTAAGTCATGAATTCGTGATATACGAATAACTTTTATTGGTAACTCACTCACTCCAATCTTTTCACAATATCTCTCCTAATTTCGACTGTAGAGGTTCTTTTTTACTTTAAACATAGAAATTGGGCGTAGTGAGCTGTGCCAAGGCAAAGATATTGCCAACTTCACTTCGCCCTCTTGGCTGATCCCTGCGTTGATTTCATCTCTGTCAAGACAGGTGATTGATGTTTATGAAGGGAGACGGCTGCATAATGGGATTTGAAAGTTTGCAATATTGCATCCTGGGATTTGTTGTTGTGCACAAAATACACATGGGAAAACACGTGTTGATTA
The DNA here is from genome assembly GCA_031216915.1 of Pictodentalium vernedei. Taxonomy (NCBI): domain Eukaryota; kingdom Metazoa; phylum Mollusca; class Scaphopoda; order Dentaliida; family Dentaliidae; genus Pictodentalium; species Pictodentalium vernedei. The sequence goes on from CM062294.1 coordinate 345,412,743, forward strand.
TGACAACTGCGTATTGGGAATGCAGCGTTAACTTGACACGTGACAGTTTATACCTGATAGACCTGCAGTATACAAACAATTCCCAATAAGTTTAAAAAAAACTTTTCAATAGTTACCTGCCATCCATTTAACAGGATATGTTCTATTTTAATTTAACCTTTTTATTGTTGACAAAAAACAGAACTGACAATGCGCAGCGTTATCTCTGAGCATGTGGCATCACAGAACGTGCCAGAAGTCGGCTAATTAACATAATTTACCCGTCATTTTTCCCATGTGAACTTTGAGGTTTCAAAACTCAATAAATTTTATGTTTACCTCCAATACAATTTACTTCGCGCCGTATGCAGTTGCTTTAGGGTCAAAGATAATTTACATTACTTTTACACCATATATTGTCAGGTAACTTGCAATACCTATTTGGTCGAATATGAGTGAGCCTGGGGCTGTGCCCAGTTCATTAAATTTACTTAACGATTCTTGAATTGCATGTGTGGATTCTTACGTTAGACTTTTTAATTTTTCATATTTGTTCTGGGGGTGGTTCTTTAGATATCGTTTAAGATATAACAAATTTGCTACTACTATTTGGAGGAGGGGGGGGGGGATTTGTTGTCAATCCTCTCAAAGTAAGCATAAACGGCACAGCATTTACATTTGCCTGACATTTTAGCCTTTAGCGTGCGGAAAGCAAGTGATTGAGAGGTCATAAACTTACCAATTCTGGGAAATTGTTGAAACCGAAAGTCTCGGTTTTTTAGCTCAACTTTGACGAAGTCAAATTTGAGCTATTGTCATGGCCCGTCGTCCGTCTGTCCGTCCGTCCGTCTGTCCCTCTGTCCGTACGTCAAGAATTGGCTATGGCTCGGGCTAGAGGTCGTATTTATGAACCGATCTTTACGAAACTTCTTGTGTACCTTTGTTATGACCCTGGGACGGGAACGAGTGTTTTTAGGTGTGGTCCAAAATTTAAGATGGCTGCCTGCGGCCATTTTGTACCGATGATGCAAAAATCAGTTTTTTGTACAGAACTTCTGTATGAAAGTTCTGATTTGAATAAAGTTTTGTATAAATGTTTAGTACCATGGGATACATCACATATAATATGGGTTTTTTTCTCGTGCGTAAATTGTGCAAATTAGACTGACTTTGATTTATTTAGTGTTACTTTCAGAGCTGTAAGTGCCAAGCTGCTATGGCTCGGGCTAGAGGCCGTATTTATGAACCGATCTTTACGAAACTTCTTGGGTACCTTTGTTATGACTGTGGGACGAGAACGAGTGTTTTTGGTTGCGGTCCGAAATTCAAGATGGCTGCCAGCTGCCATTTTGTACCGACGATGCAGAAATCTGTTTTTTGTACAGAACTTCCATATGAAAGCTCTGATTTGAATCATTTTTTGTATGAATGTTTAGTACCATGGGATATATCACATATAATACGGGTATTTTTCTCGTGCGTAAATTATGCAAATTAGACTAACTTTGATGTTTTTTGGTGTTACTTTCAGCACTGTAAGTGCAAATGCCAATACGGCTCGGGCTAGAGGCCGTATTTATGAACCGATCTTTACGAAACTTCTTGGGTACCTTTGTTATCACCGTGGGACGAGAACGAGTGTTTTGGGGTCCGGTCCGAAATTCAAGATGGCCGATGGCAGCCATTTTGTACGAAATTTGGTCCAATCAGATTTTTGCACAGAACTTCCATATGAAAGCGCTGATTTGAATAATTTTTTGTGTGAATGTTTAGTACCATGGGATACATCACATATAATACGGGTTTTTTTCTCGTGCAGAAATTATGCAAATTAGATGAACTTTGATTTTTTCAGTGCTGCTTACGCACAGTAAGTACACATGTCAATACGGCTCGGGCTAGAGTCTGTATTTATGAACCGATCTTCACGAAACGTCTTGGGTACCTTTGTTATCACCTTGGGACGAGAACGAGTGTTTCTGGGTGCGGTCCAAAATTCAAGATGGCTGCCAGTGGCCATTTTGTATCGAAATTAGGTCTAATCAGTTTTTTGTACACAACTTCTATATGGCTCAGGCTAGATGCCGTATTTATGAACCGATCTTTACGAAACTTCATGGGTACCTTTGTTATTACCGTGGGATGAGAACGAGTGTTTTTGGGTGTGGTCCAAATTTCAAGATGGCCACCAGCAGCCATGTACCAAAATTAGTGCAATCAGTCTTTTGAACATAACTTCTGTATGAAAGTTCTGATTTGAATAAATTTTTGTATGAATGTTTAGTAACATGGAATACATCACATATAGTACGGGTTTTTAGCTCACCTGACTTTCAGTCAGGAGAGCTATAGTGATCACTCACCGTCCGTCGTCCGTCGTCCGTCGTCCGTGAACATGGTGTTTGCGTCTTCTCCTCCCAAACCGCTGAACCAATTTAATTGATATTTGAGATAATAGTTTGTTATGACATCGCAATTTGATTTTGTTCAAATCGTTTGCCCCGCCCGTGGGTAGGGCCACACCCAAAAAGTGTGCTGAAATCTTAAAAAATCTTCTTCTCATGAACCAGCAGTAGCAGAGACTTGATATTTGGTGTGCAGCTTCCTTTTGAGGTGTAGACTCAGATTTGTTCAAGAGAAGTTTGTGGGGCTATACTTGGCGTCGTTATGGGAGGGGCAAAATTTTTGGCCTCGCCCAAGATTTCTATTTTCCAAACCGAGAGGCTGATTTGAACCAAATTTTATGTGAGGGCTTATTGGGTCATAAGTAACTAATTTATGCTGATTTTTTTTTTCCCGTAGCCCCATGGGAACCGCAGGAGCTAAAAATAGAAAAAAATTAAAACGCCCATATCTCCAAAACTGCACGGCACCGAGAATTTTTATTTGGTGTGAAGCTTCCTTAGGACCAACAGAAAGAATTGGTAAAAAAAAATTGCTATCGGTTTTATCATAGGGTACAGTTTCAGGACATTGAAAAAGTGCTGAGTCAGCACTTTTTAACACTGTAGGCAATGGGAAAAACATTAAAAAATCTTCTTCTCCAGATCCAGCAGGCAGAATCTTTTGATATTTGGTATGAAACATTGGAGGGTGGATCTGATTCAGGTTTGTTCAAACCGGCCCCCTGGGTTCATATTTGGGCTCAGTATAGGAGCCCGATTTCGAACTTAGTGCATTTCAGGCAAATTTCTTAAAAAATCTTCTTCTCCAGATCCAGCAGGCAGAATCTTTTGATATTTGGTATGCAACATTGTGGGGTGGATCTGATTCAAGTTTGTTCAAATCGGCCCCCTGGGTTTATATTTGGGCTCAGTATAGGAGCCCAAATTTGAACTTACTGCATTTCAGACAAATTTCTTTGAAAATCTTCTTTTCCAGATCCAGCAGGTAGAATCTTTTGATATTTGGTATGCAACATTGTGGGGTGGATCTGATTCAAGTTTGTTCAAATCGGCCCCTTGGGTTTATATTTGGGCTCTGTATAGGAGCCCAAATTTGAACTTAGTGCATTTCAGGCAAATTGCTTTGAAAATCTTCTTCTCAAGATCCAGCAGGCAGAATCTTTTGATATTGGGTATGCAACATTGTGGGGTGGATCTGATTCAAGTTTGTTCAAATTGGCCCCTTGGGTTTATATTTGGGCTCAGTATAGGAGCCAAAATTTGAACTTAGTGCATTTCAGGCAAATTTCTTAAAAAATCTTCTTCTCCAGATCCAGCAGACAGAATCTTTTGATATTTGGTATGCAACATTGTGGGGTGGATCTGATTCTGTTTTGTTCAAATCGGCTCCCTAGATTCATATTTGGGCTCACTATAGAAGCTCGAATTTGAACTTAGTGCATTTCAGGCAAATTTCTTCAAAAATCTTCTTCTCCAGATCCTGCAGGCAGAATCTTTTGATATTTAGTATGCAACATTGTGGGGTGGATCTGATTCCAGTTTGTTCAAATCGGCCACCTGGATTCATATTTGGGCTCACTTTAGAAGCCCAAATTCGAACTTAGTGCATTTCAGGCAAATTTCTTTGAAAATCTTCTTCTCAAGATCCAGCAGGCAGAATCTTGTGATATTTGGTATGCAGCATCCTTAGGGGGGTGAGATTCAAGTTTGTTCAAGCCATGTCCCTAGGTCCATATTTGGGCTCAATGTGGGAGCTTGAATTGTAACTTTGTTCAAAATGAGGAATTTTCTTAAAAAATCTTCTTCTTCAGATCCAGCAGTCGGAATGGTTTGATATGTGGTGAGTAGCATCCTTGGGGGGGGGGGGGGGGGGGGGGGGATTCAAGTGTGTTGAAGCCAAGTCCATGGGTCCATATTTGGGCTGATTTGGAAATTATAACTTAGTCAATATGAGGAATTTTTCTTTAAAAATCTTCTTCTTCAGATTCAGCAGTTGGAATGTTTTGATATTTGGCATGGAGCAACCTTAGGGGGCTGAGATTCAAGTTTGTTCAAGCCAAGTCCCTTGGTTCATATTTAGGCTCACTATGGGAGCCTGAATGACAACTTAGTTCAAAATGAGGAATTTTATTTAAAAATCTTCAGATCCAGCAGATGAATGCTTTTGATATTTTTTATGCAGCATCCTTAGGGGGGTAAGATTCAAGTTTGTTCAAGCCATGTCCCTAGGTCCATATTTGGGCTGATTGTGGGAGCTCGAATTGTAACTTGGTTCAAAATGAGGAATTTTCTTTAAAAATCTTCTTCTTCAGATCCAGCAGTCGGAATGTTTTGATATTTGGTGTGCAGAATCCTTAGGGGTGTGAGATTCAGGTTTGTTAAAGCCAAGTCCCTGGGTTCATATATGGGCTTCCTGTGGGAGCCCGAATTATGACTTAGTTCAGTATGAGGAATATTCTTTAAAAATCTTTTTTTAGATCCACTGGTCAGAATATTTGGATATTTGGTTTCAGCTTTTCTTAGGAGGAGCAGATGCAACTTGTGGAAATCAATTCTCTGGGTTGCTATTTAGGCTACCATGTCAGGTGAGTGCCCTCAGGCCCCCTGGGGCCTCTTGTTTTCTCATGCAGAAATTATGCAAATTAGATGAACTTTGATTTATTCAGTGCTACTTATACTCTGTAAGTGCACATGTCAATACGGCTCGGGCTAGAGGCTGTATTTAAACTTCTTGGGTACCTTTGTTATCACCTTGGGACGAGAACGAGTGTTTCTGAGCGTGGTCCAAAATTCAAGATGGCTGCCAGTGGCCATTTTGTACCGAAATCAGGTCCAATCAGTTTTTTGTCACAACTTCTACACAGCTCATATTTGTGAACTGATCTTCACGAAACTTCTTGGGTACCTTTGTTTTCACCTTGGGACAGGAATGAGTGTGTTTTGGGGTGCCTTTGTTATCACTGTGCTATGAGAACAAATATTTTGGGGTTCAGTCAGACCCACTCTGGGACTAAAGATTTTTTTCTAGTTTAGCATCTGACTGTCACCCACCGTTACAATACTTTACCTATACATTTGTTACAGGCTACGGTCAGTATTTATGTACAGACCGTTACAAAACTTTATATGTACCTTTGTTATCAGGTCATTACCTAGATGTTTGTCATTGCTGTGTCACATACTATACATGTACATGTCTTTGTCTTGACAAGTTGAGCTACAGTGTCATTGACACTTTCATTTGTTTAGGCGGCGTTGCGGTTTTAAAAAAAAGAAAAAAAGAACCGAACCGAAAAACCAATAAACCGCCCAGCCATACCTCACTTCTTTAGTACAGTCTACGCCTCAAATTATTTTTATTGAAAACAGCATACAGGGAACAGAAATTAACATATTCTCAATTATCACAATTCTTGTCGTATTTCATAATCCTTTCATAAACATTGAACATTATCCTTTTCATCAAACACAACACACAATCAAGTTCAGCTACTGTGTCATTGACACTTTCATTTTGATAACGTTATCAATTAGTTTTGCCCACTACTTGGGAAGAATCTTGGCCCATGTTTCCGTAGTCCATTCCAGAATACATGGTTTATTCTGGGCATGTGCAGACAACTCGGTTTATCAGTCTGGTTGTTTTCTTTGCAAACCATCATTCTGGAATATCATTCCGAAACATTCTGAGTAAACCACCTCGCGAGCAGGTTTAGATGGTTTACCTTTTATTCCTGACATGCGTAATTATAGTGTTCGTTGTATTCTCCAAAAATGTTTGAGCGATCAAAGCAATAACAAATATGTTAGGTATATGGAATTCAGCAAAATATTTAAACATAGCATACCCTCAAATAATTGGTGAAAATAAAGAGAAAGAACTATGGAGTCAATTAAACAGCAGGCCCGTTGACCCATCCCCAAATTGAAAAAATGAATTTTTTGGACCCTGGAATTCATTTTTTTGCGAAGTGACCACCCTTGACCGCCCATAACTTACTCATTTATTTCTCCTCGACCCAAAACCCTGATTATTGTGACAGCACATTACATCTGGATGTGAAATCCTAAAATGATGAACATCGGGGGTGGGTGGTGGGGGGGGGGGGGGGGGTTGGTGGGTGGAGTGGAGTACAACCAACTTGATTACAAGGCTCAAATCCTACAGACACAAAAATGCCAAAATTCTGGAAACCTTTCTCCACCCCACCACCACCAGTTAGAAATTTGAGGGGTGTGACCACACCCTGCCCCATTATAATGCTCCAGCCAAGCTGTGTGAGTTTGCCTCCCCCATCTTCCCCCGGTGAGATCGGATATTGTTACTGAACCTTAACAACGTGGCGGTGCCTTCATGACCTTCTTGTTCACGGGAGAGAGTGAGAGTGGTGAGAGAGCACAGACAGGCTTTGCTGGTTCTCAGTATACTCATAACCAACAAATACTGGACACCAAATACTGAAATTTAAAAAAAAAAAATTCTCGCTCAAATAACGTCAACGAGCACAGTAACGGGGGAGGAACTGTTCCATGAAAGAGACTCCTGTTTCGACTTTACGGATGGTTCGCTTGCGATTAAATCTCCAGTTTGTTACTGACTTTGGCCGTTTTTCATCGACACATGAAGAACATATGGTGAGTATTCTACAGATATAATGTTTCTTGAATGGAAGGTCGTTTCTCCAGCAGGTAAAAATGTACACCATGTCACGTCATAAGCTATAGATCATTATCGAAGTATACACAGTGAAAATGTCCACGATCCCTAGATTTTCACTGAAAAAAATTAAAGACTGGTGATAAGCCGACATTTTAGAGACCACTTGAGGTCACAGAGATGAACAGTTTAACTGAGCAGTACAAAAATACCTTGTTTTAATATTTTGTAGGCAAATTTAGAATGAACAGTCGAAATGTAATCCTCTACAATGCTATCAAGTTGAACCTCGTGTAAGCTCCAGTTCGCTAAAAGTGAAGATCCAGTTCGCTCAACAAGCAAAATCATAGGCTCCAGTTCACTTCACCGAAAATCGTCCATTTATCTTGGCAGCATAATTGACGATTTTAACGACGATATTGTGAGCAGTATTGTATTGATTTGCCTGAGCACTACCACATTTTGTTTAAAATTGTCATATAAGCGACCAGGACCTCTCGGGGTACGTTTTGCAATAATTTTGTGACATTAAACTTAGGGCTGTCAGGATTAATCGACTGTTGATCGGTCACTGCAAAATCGAATAGTATTTTTCGTTGTCGAATAATCGGTAAATTGTATCCCATTTTAGACATTTAATAATTAAAAGAAAATTTGATGAAAAAACTATTGTTTCTAAGGGTAAAGAGTTAAGAACATCGATGTTAAACCCCTAGGAAGCTGTTGGAAGCAATTGTCTTTCAGGTAAATTCATCACAGCTTTGATGTTATGAACTTTTGAACCGTCAGTGTAATAATCAAGACCGGTCGGCAGTTTGCGAAGTCTTGATTGTTACACTGACGGTTCAAAAGTTCAGAACATCAAATCTTTGAATATACCTAAAAAAGGATCGTCTTCGATGTTTCCTTGAGGTAGGTCACCTGACTTGAACTTCATTTTTAGCTTAACTTGACATAGTCAAGATAAGCTATTGCCATCACGCTTGCGGAAGTCTGTTAGTCTGTGAGTCTGTTAGTCTGTGACGTCTGTTCACATTTTCCTTTAGCACGGGCTACACCCCGCAGTTCTTGTCTGATCGTCACGAAATTTCATATGCAGGTTTGGGGTCATGTCTAGATGAGAACGTCCCCTTTTGGTCGCGATCGGGCAATCGGTCTGGCTGCCCGAGCCCAAAACCCGAAAACCATTAGCACAGTCTACAGGTCGTATTTATGAAGGGATTTCATTGTAACTTGGTAGGATGTCTCTGTATAATGCCTAGATGAGAATGTCCCCTTTTGGGCATGATCTATCAACTGTGATGGCTGCCCAAGCCCGAAACCCAAAAACTTTTAGCACAGTCTGCAGGTCATATTTATTGTGGAGGGATTTCATTGTAACTTGGTAGGATGACTCCTTATGATGTCTAGATGAGAATTTCCCAATTTGGGCATGATCTGCCAACCGTGACGACTGCCCGAGCCCAAAACCCGAAAACCTTTACCACAGTCTACAGGTCATATTTATTAAGGAATTTCATTGTAACTTGGTGGGTTGACTTCATACATTGTCTAGATGAGAAAGTCACCTTTTGGGCATGATTGGGCAACTGTGACGGCTACAGGGGCCCAAAGCCCGAAAACCTTTAGCACAGTCTAGAGGTCATATTTATGAAGGGATTTCATTGTAACTTGGTTCATGCAGCCTTGATGGGTTCCCGAGCCCAAAAACCTTTAGCATAGGCAAAGGGTCATATTGATGGAAGGATTTCATTGTAACCTGTTAGGTTGACTCCATGTAATGCCAAGATGATGACATCCCCTTTTGGTCGTGATTGGTCAGTTGTGATGGCTACTAGTGCCCGAAGCCCGAAAACCTTGAGCACAGTCTACAGGTCATATTTATGAAGGGATTTCATTGTAACTTTTTAGGATCACTCCAGATGATGCCCAGATGAGATTATCCCCTTTGGTTGCGATCATTCAGCCATGATGGCTGCCCGAGCCCGAAGCCCAAAAACCTTGAGCACAGTCTACAGGTCATATTTATGAAGGGATTTCATTGTAACTAATTAGGATCACTCCAAATGATGCCCAGATGAGATTATCCCCTTTGGTTGTGATCATTCAGCCATGATGGCTGCCCGAGCCCGAAGCGCAAAAACCTTTAGCACAGTCTACAGGTCATATTTATGAAGGGATTTCATTGTAACTTGGTAGGTTGACTTCATATAATGTCTAGATGAGAACGTCCTCTTTCGGACATGATTGTGCAACTTTGACGGCTAAAGGTGCCCGAAGCCCGAAAACCTTTTGCACTGTCTACAGGTCATATTTATGAAGGGATTTCATTGTAACTTGGTAGGATGACTCCAAATAATGTCTAGATGAGAACATCCCATTTTGATCGCGATCATTCAGCCTTGATGGGTGCCTGAGCCCAAAAACCTTTAGCATAGGCAAAAGGTCATATTTATAGAAGGATTTCATTGTAACCTGTTAGGTTGACTCCATATAATGCCTAGATGATGACATCCCCTTTTGGTCGTGATTGGTCAACTGTGATGGCTACAGGTGCCCGAAGCCCGAAAACCTTGAGCACAGTCTACAGGTCATATTTATGAAGGGATTTCATTGTAACTTTGCAGAATCACTCCAGATGATGCCCAGATGCGATTGTCCCCTTTGGTTGCGATCATTCAACCATGATGGCTGCCCGAGCCCGAAGCCCAAAAACCTTTAGCACAGTCTACAGGTCATATTTATGAAGGGATTTCATTGTAACTTGGTAGTTTGACTTCATATAATGTCTAGATGAGAATGTCCCCTTTTGGACATGATTGGGCAACTTTGACGGCTAAAGGTGCCCAAAGCCCGAAAACCTTTTCCTCTGTCTACAGGTCATATTTATGAAGGGATTTCATTGTAACTTGGTAGGATGACTCCAAATAATGTCTAGATGAGAACATCCCATTTTGATCGCGATCATTCAGCCTTGATGAGTGCCCGAGCCCAAAAACCTTTAGTATCGGTAAAAGGTCATATTTATGGAAGGATTTCATTGTAACCTATTAGGTTGACTCCATATAATGCCTAGATGATGACATCCCCTTTTGGTCGTGATTGGTCAGCTGAGATGGCTGCAAGTGCCCGAAGTCCAAAAACCTTGAGCACAGTCTACAGGTCATATTTATGAAGGGATTTCATTGTAACTTCGTAGGATCACTCCAGATGATGCCCAGATGAGATTCTCCCCTTTGGTTGCGATCATTCAACCATGATGGCTGCCTGGGCCGGAAGCCCAAAAACCTTAAGCACAGTGTACAGGTCATATTTATGAAGGGATTTCATTGTAACTTGGTAGTTTGACTTCATATAATGTCTAGATGAGAACGTCCCCTTTTGGACATGATTGGGCAACTTTGACGGCTAAAGGTGCCCAAAGCCCAAAAACCTTTTGCACTGTCTACAGGTCATATTTATGAAGGGATTTCATTGTAACTTGGTAGGATGACTCCAAATAATGTCCAGATGAGAACGTCCCATTTTGGCCGTGATCATTCGGCCTTGATGGGTGCCCGAGCCCAAAAACCTTTAGCATAGGCAAAAGGTTATATTTATAGAAGGATTTCATTGTAACCTGTTAGGTTAACTCCATATAATGCCTAGATGATGATATCCCCTTTTGGTCGTGATTGGTCAACTGTGATAGCCCGAAAACCTTGAGTACAGTCTACAGGTCATATTTATGAAGGGATTTCTTTGTAACTTCGCAGGATCACTCCAGATGATGCCCACATGAGATTGTCCCCTTTGGTTGCGATCATTCAACCATGATGGCTGCATGAGCCCGAAGCCCGAAAACCTTTAGCACAGTCTACAGGTCATATTTATGAAGGGATTTCATTGTAACTTGGTAGATTGACTTCATATAATGTCTAGATGAGAACGTCCCCTTTAGACGAAATTGGGAAACTGACGGCTACAGGGGCCTGAAGCCCAAAAACCTTTAGCACAGTCTACAGGCCATATTTATGAGGGGATTTTAATGTAACTTGATAGGATGACTCGTTTTGGAATAATTTCACTGTAACTTGTAACTTTTGTTGATGTACGTTAACTGTGAGAGCCACATACATTAACTGTGAGGTCATATTAACCCACCCCTCAGCTCTTTAGTACACTGTACACCTCATATTATTTTTATCATAAACGTAGCACACAGGAAACAGAAATAAACATATTCCCAATTATCACAATTCTTGTCTTATTTCATAATCCTTTCATAAACATTGAACATTATCCTTTTCATCAAACACAACACACAAGTTAAGCTACAGTATTATTGACACTTTCATTATTGACTTCAAAGAGAGGGGGGCATTTAGGTACGATTAATCGATTATCATCGATTATTTGCGACGATTAATCGATTCCTAAATTTAAAAATCGTGACAGCCCTAATTAAACTACTGAGTGTAATTTTATATATACATCATAATTCACAATGTCGCAATGTGCCTGCTCAAACAATCATTTTCCCCACCCAATATTTATTACACTAGTCTTGGCTGGCCTGCTTACTAATTTTGCAACAAGCCGTGTGATACTATACATGGCACGTTGCATGGTTTTGAGTTTGAGACGAAGATTCATCAACTTTTAAAGGTGGATAAATCCTCGTGTCAATCTCAAAATTAAGCAGCAAACATTGTATGAATGTGGCCTCGGCAGTACAGTTCACGTGATAGACCCACTAAAGTACTTTTGTAAAAACAAATTGGGGATTGGGCAGACAATTAATTTTCCTTGATACTTATTAATGTGATTTGTAATCCTCTTTTCCAGAATAAATTCTGGTGAATTTCATGAATTCCATATTACATGAACATCCTATTTTATTCATCACATAGGCCTATTGTACGACAATAACGTCCTGTCCTACATTTTATTTTAGATCGTTCGCATGGGGGTATTTTGACTATATATGAGTGCTACATCACCTATATTGTACTGTACTACAACTATAATATCTCACAAGTGGCACACATCTATTGATCGTATGCAAAACATAGTAAATATTATTATATACAGACATAAAATAAGTCTCGCAGCGAACTGATCTCAAACAAAGCGAACCGATCTGATCAGTAGTGAACTGGTGTGTTTTGCATGCATGAATGTTTAGAGCTGAAAATCTCGGTCGTCCGGATCCCTTGGGTTGCTGTCGAACTTAAAATATGCTGAGAGTGAATATATCTTGCCAGATACCCCAGATTTCATTGAAGAAAATATTTATATGGAAGAAAACGAGGCTTACAAAATAACTGTTACTGTATAGACAGTGGGATTTCTGTACAAAATATAGCTTCTGTTGAAACGCATGGCAACTTTATAATTTGTCCCCTTTGTTTCATCTTGTCCTTCAAATGGACGGCGGAGATATAGTTTTATATGAAACGAAACTTATTTGACTCAAATGGTGTTAATATGTACCTGCAATCTTCCATTTTTCAACTTTCTGTCAGAAATTCATTTGCTAGCGAACTGTAACAAATCGGTAAAGAACTGGTTAAAAAGTTGGAACAGGAGTCTCTTTCATGGAACAGTTCCTCCCCTGTGAGAGTTGTATGGACACAATGACGAGAACCTGTCCCCAATCTCCTGGATCAGCCGGCGTCCTGGCCAGTGACGTAGCCGGGAGAGGGGGGGGGGGGGAGGCACAGGACAACCTGAAGCTTTAGCAGCCCCACCCAACCCCCCTAAATAAAAAAGAAATATTGACCCAAATGCTCTCCAATATAGGGCTACACATGCTACAATTGCATCAGATTCAATCTTAGAGCACTTAACTTTGCAAAATTTTCTCGGAGGAGGCCCTATCCTGACCTGGTCGGTCTGGTCGTTACCTCCTCCTCAAACTTCTCTGTCCTTACTAGGACCCTGTGGTCGTCGAAAAAAAAAAGTGGCGGAGGGGCACAATTTTTTTCTGTGTAACCTCAGGGTTGCAGGAAGGAAAAAAAAATTAGGAGCTCAGTGTGGGGGGGGGGGGGGGGGGGGGGAGTGGCTGGATTGGAGGGGTACTTTGTTATCGCGTATGTCATGAGTACGAAACAAAATTAAATGCAACTCTGAAAAGGGAACACGTGCACACGTTAGATATCATAGTCCAAACTTTTACCCAAAGTCTGCAATATAAATAATTTTTGGGTTTGGTACGTCCAAAGGACATAAGAAACCCAAAAAGTAATATTACGGAATTTGGGTCCAAATTTGGACTAGTTTACCAAACCTAAAAATTATATTACGGAATTAAGGTCCAAGTTTGGACTAGTTGTACTATTACTATAGTCTATGCTTATTAGCTCACCTGACTGAAAGTCAGGGTGAGCTTTTCTTATCACTCTTCGGCCGTCGTCTGTCGTCCGCCGTGAAGGTGGTGTTTGAGCCTCTTTCTCCTAAACCACTGACCACATTTTAATTAAATTTCATGTAAGTAGTGGTTATATAGGGGCATTTTGATTTTTATCCAAATTAGGTTTTGGCTCATATTGAGCAGAGGTGTGGGGAAAAAATGGCCAAATTTTTGGAAAATTTTCTTCTAATGAACCACCAGTAGCAGAGACTTGATATGTGGTATACAGAGTCCTTTTGAGGTTTAGAATCAAGTTTGTTCAAGAGAAGTTTGTCGGGCATTAGTTGCCTTCGTTATGGGAGGGGCAAAAATTTTGGCCACGCCTAAAATTTCTATTTTCTGAACTGTGAGGTCGATTTGAACCAAATTTGATACGAGATGATAATGGGTCATAAGTAGTTGATTGATGCAAAAAAAATTTTCTCATTGCCCCGTGGGAACCTCGGGAGCAAAAAATAGGAAAAACCTTAAAACTGCCATATCTCCAGAACTACAAAGCACAGAGAATTCTTATTTCATATAAAGCTTACTTTTATCCAGTAGAATAGAATGGTTAAAAAAATCCCTATTGGTTTGATCACAAGGTACTTTTTTCAGGACTTTGAAAAAGTGCTGAGTCAGCACTTTTTAACACTGTAGGCAATGGGGAAAAACATTAAAAAATCATCTTCTCCAGATCCAGCAGGGAGAATCTTTTGCTATTTTGTATGCAACATTGTAGGGTGGATCTGATTCAAGTTTGTTCAAATCGGCTCCCTGGGTTCATATTTGGGCTCAGTATAGGAGCCCAAATTTGAACTTCGTGCATTTCATTAGTGCATTTCAGGCAAATTTCTTAAAAAATCTTCTTCTCCAGATCCAGCAGGCAGAATCTTTTGATATTTGGTATGCAACATTGTGGAGTGGATCTGATTCAAATTTGTTCAAATCGGCTCCCTAGATTCATATTTGGGTTCACTATAGAAGCTCGAATTCGAACTTGGTGCATATCAGGCAAATTTCTTCAAAAATCTTCTTCTCCAGATCCAGCAGGCAGAATCTTTTGATATTTGGTATGCAACATTGTGGAGTGGATCTGATTCAAATTTGTTCAAATCGGCTCCCTAGATTCATATTTGGGCTCACTATAGAAGCTCGAATTCGAACTTAGTGCATTTCAGGCAAATTTTTTTGAAAATCTTCTCAAGATCCAGCAGGTAGAATCTTTTGATATTGGGTATGCACCATGCTTGGGGGGGGGGGGGGGGGTGGGGGGGGGGGGTGAGATTCAAGTTTGTTCAAGCCAAGTCCATGGGTTCATATTTGGGCTCACTGTGGTAGCCCGAATTATAACTTAGTTCAAAATGAGGAATTTTCTTTAAAAATCTTCTCCTTCAGATCCAGCAGTCAGAATGTTTTGATATTTGGTATTCGGCATCCTTAGGGGGGTGAGATTCAAGTTTGTTCAAGCCATGTCCCTAGGTCCATATTTGGGCTCACTGTGGGAGCCCGAATGATAACTTAGTTCAAAATGAGGAATTTTCTTTAAAAATCTTCTCCTTCAGATCCAGCAGTCAGAATGTTTTGATATTTGGTATGCAGCATCCTTAGGGGGGTGAGATTCAAGTTTGTTCAAGCCATGTCCCTAGCTCCATATTTGGGCTCACTGTGGGAGCCCGAATGATAACTTAGTTCAAAATGAGGAATTTTCTTTAAAAATTTTCTTGAGATCCAGCAGTCGGAATGTTTTGATATTTGGTGTGCTGCATCCTTAAGGGGGTGAGATTCAAGTTTGTTAAAGCCAAGTCCCTGAGTTCATATATGGGATCCCTGTGGGAGCCTGAATTATAACTTAGTTCAATATGAGGAATATTCTTTAAAAATCTTCTTTTTTTTTTTTTTTAGATCCACTGATCTGAATCTTTGGATATTTGGTTTTAGCTTTTCTTAGGAGGAGCAGATGCAGCTTGTTGAAATCAATTCTCTGGGTTGATATTTAGGCTACCATGTCAGGTGAGCACCCTCAGGCCCCTTGGGGCCTCTTGTTGGTTTTAATATTAGTAGTAGGAGATGTCGAGATCGTGAACGGTTGGCCGGACCCCAGAAGTGACGTCATGTCACGTCACCTGGTGGCACCATGTTTGGTTGTCATGGTAACCCGCGTGAGTGGCCATCTTGTGATTTCATCTCCATAGTGATACGCGGTGTGAGTGCGCAGCGCGTGTTGTTAGGGTTTCGTCCTGGAATATACAACAGAAGCGTAGAAGGGCCTATCAACTGGAACAGCTTTGCTTATTATTACTATATTTAGCTTTTCTGGTCTATTCTTGTTAGTTCTGACCCTATTCTGTGTACTCTTGTTGTTTCATTTTTCTAGATCATTTATATAAATTATTACTAACCAATCAGCTTGCTTGATTTCCCATAATCTGTATGCAGAGTTATCTCCCCTTATTACAACGGAGTCGTATCCAATTCTCATCACCTCTATATCCAATGGCCATATCCCATGGAATCCCATTTTTGGGAAACACCCGTGGCTATGGAATCTCTTTTTTATGTGTATCCATACTATGTATGGTACACATAATGCCGGCATCCGGGGTGGCCATTCATCGTTCGTCTGTCTGTCCGTATCCATTTCTTTGGCATTCGATAACTTGAAAAATATTGCTTGGATTGTCAAGTTACTTTGTATTTGTGTTCAGGTTACTGACGTGCCAAGCTGTATAGTTTTTGGTGTAAATCTGATAATTTGATCCTGAGATATTAACCCTTTATCCTTCAAATTGAAAATTTCTTCAATCCCTTTGGCATTCGATAACTTGAAAAATATTGCTTGGATTGTCAAGTTACTTTATATTTGTGTTCAGGTTACTGATGTGCCGAGCTGTATAGTTTTTGGTGAAAATCTGTTATTTTGATCCTGAGACATTAACCCTTTATCCTTCAAATTGAAAATTCCTCCAATCCCTTTGGCATTCGATAACTTGAAAAATATTGCTTGGATTGTCAAGTAACTTTATATTTGTGTTCAGGTTACTGATGTGCCGAGCTGTACAGTTTTTGGTGTAAATCTGATAATTTAATCCTGAGATATTAAGCCTTTAACCTTCAAATTGAAAATTCCTCCAATCCCTTTGGCATTTGATAACTTGAAAAATATTGCTTGGATTGTCAAGTTACTTTATATTTGTGTTCAGGTTACTGATGTGCCGAGCTGTATAGTTTTTGGTGTAATTCTGATAATTTGATCCTGAGATATTAACCCTTTATCCTTCAAATTGAAAATTCCTCCAATCTCTTTGGCATGAGATAACTCAAAAAATATCAATCTGATTGTCATGTTACTTTATATATTTATTCAGGTTACAGATGTGCTGTGCTGTATAGTTTTTTATGTAAATCTGATAATTTGATCCGGAGATAACCCTTTATCCACCAAATTAGACACTCCTCCAATCCATTTCTATATGTACCCATAACATGTATGGTGTACATAATGTTGGCATCCGTGGTGACCCTCCGTCATACAGCTTTCTACTAGTTGCGCGTATGGGTACACATCTGACGATTTCATCGGCCTATTTTTGTCGTATGAGGGCTATGTAAAAGCCCTCAGTGAGGCCTCATTTATTATCCCTCATGGCCTCATTGAATTTTGAGGTCATGGGGCCATGAAAAATCCCTCAGTGAGGTATAATTTACTACGACTCTTTGCCTCATTTGCGGTATTTTACAGGTATATCGTATGGAATCCCATTTTGGGAAACACCCGTGGCTATGGAATCCCTTTTTAGCTCACCTACATCAGTAAGATGTGGTGAGGTATTGTCATAACCTCGGGCTTCGGCGTCCGGCGTGTCCAATATTGTAAGATTTAATGTTAAGGTTAATTTCTCAAAGATCAGTGGGCTCAGGCCTTTGATATTGCATATGTAGGTTGTAGGGGACTATCAGAACTGTATTTAACCCTGATACTAACACTTTTTTCCTTATTCCACTTGAAATTTTCTGCCAAAAGTTGTAAGAATTTGCGTTAAAGTCAGCTTTTGTGCAGATTGTGCTGCTTTAACTTCTCATTACTGTTGATTTTCATATTTCAATAACAACTGTAGGTATTAACCCTACTGTATGCAGAAATTTAACGAAAATTTTCTCTTTTTTTTCACTCAAAATTTTCATGTTTTTCTCAGACTAAGTAAATTTTAAGTTGTAAAACTTGGTAAACTTTGTGTTCAGGTAAGTTGTGTTTCTATGTGTCTTTCCAAGTGATTAATATTCTACACTTGGGTTACTGAACTCCATTGCAGTAATATTTAACCCTCATTACATGCATATTTGAGGCTGATTTTCTGCCAAAACTTGTAAGAATTAGCATTTAGGTGTTGTAAGAATTTGCGTTGAAGTCAGCATTTGTGCAGATTGTGGTGCCTTCACCTCTCATTACTGTTTATTTTCTCATTTCAATAACAACTGTAGGTATTAACCCTACTGTATACAGAAATTTAACTGATTTCTTTTCTTTTTTTCAGTCACAATGTTCACATTTTTCTCCGACTTACTCAATTTTAAGTTCTAAAAGTTTGTGTTAAGGTGAGGTGTTAAGGTGAGTTCTGTTCTGTGTGTCTTTCCAGGCAATTGATATTGTACACATGGGTTACTGAACTACATTGCGGTAACGTTGCGCCCTTATTACATGCATATTTGAGGAATTTGAGGGGGATTTTTGGGACTTATATTCACTTTCTTTAAAAAAAAATTTTTTCAACTTTTTTTTTTATTTAATACTTTCTCGTACCTGTTACTACTAGTAACATTAAGGCTTATTTTAGTTGTTGATGTGATGTATATTTTTGGGACTTATAGTCACTTTCTTGAATGAATATTTTTCCGCAACTCCTCTTTAACCAATGAATATACTTCAATTACAATTTCAGTGATTTATGAAAGCCTTTCCTAATTCTTATTTATGATTTAATATCTGGCCTCGCGATTCATATTCTTAATCATAAACATTTCTAAAAGAAAAAAATGCTTTTATATCCAATGATTCTGTGTTGAATTGATATATAATAAATGCAGAAATATAGACTTTCCAAAACCACATTAATCATTTGATGCCTAGTTAATGATTTATATTAACTAAATATTAGGCATGTTACATTGGAACGACATTATCAAGCGCGAATGTAGGTGAGCGTTGGGATGTAACATCCCTCTTGTTTGTTGTATGAGGCCATGAGGGCTATGTAAAAGCTTAATTATACCCCACGCAACGAAGTTGCAGGGGTATAATGTTTTTGACTGGTCCGTCCGTCAGTCCGTCCTACTTGTTTTCCAGACTTTTTTTCTACATGCTTCCAGATATTGAGCTGATTTTTCGTTTGTGAGTCTGACATGGTGGCCTACAGATCAAGTTTCCATTTTGTTCCGCTCCACTGATTTTTACCGAAATTATGGCCCTTGAACTTTGAAAAGTTCATCAAAATTACAGTTTTGCGGACTTTTTTCCTACACGCTTCCAGATATTGAGCTGATTTTTGGTATGTTAGTCTAACATGGTGGCCTACAGAACAAATTTGCGTTTTGTTCTGCTCCACTGATGTTTACCGAAATTACGGCCCTTGGACTTTGTAAAATGCATCAAAATTACAGTTTCATGGACTTTTTTTCTACATGCTTCCAGATATTGAGCTGATTTTTGGTATGTTAGTCTGACATGGTGGCCTACAGATCAAGTTTGCATTTTGTTCCGCTCCACTGATTTTTACCCAAATTATGGCCCTTGGACTCTGAAAAATTCATCAAAATTACAGTTTTCCGCACTTTTTTTCTACACACATCCAGATATTGATCTGATTTTTAGCTCAGCTTTGACGAAGTCAAATTTGAGCTATTGTCATGGCCCGTCGTCCGTCTGTTGTCTGTCCGTCCATCCGTCTGTCCGTACGTCAACAATTGGCTATGGCTCGGGCTAGAGGTCGTATTTATGAACCGATCTTTACGAAACTTCTTGTGTACCTTTGTTATGACCCTGGGACGGGAACGAGTGTTTTCAGGTGTGGTCCGAACATCAAGATGGCTGCCCGGCCATTTTGTAGCGATGATGCAAAAATCAGTTTTTTGTACAGAACTTCTGTATGAAAGTTCTGATTTGAATAAAGTTTTGTATAAATGTTTAGTACCATGGGCTACATCACATATAATACGGGTTTTTTTCTCGCGCGTAAATTATGCAAATTAGACTGACTTTGATTTATTTAGTGTTACTTTCAGAGCTGTAAGTGCCAAGCTGCTATGGCTCGGGCTAGAGGCCGTATTTATGAACCAATCTTTACGAAACTTCTTGGGTACCTTTGTTATGACCGTGGGACGAGAACGAGTGTTTTTGGGTGCAGTCCCAAATTCCAGATGGCTGCCAGCAGCCATTTTGTACTGAGGATGCCAAAATCTGTTTTTTGTACAGAACTTCCATATGAAAGCTCTGATTTGAATAATTTTTTGTATGAATGTTTAGTACCATGGGATACATTACATATATTACAGGTTTTTTTCTTGTGCGTAAATTATGCAAATTAGGCTAACTTTGATTTATTTAGTGTTACTTTCAGCACTGTGTGTGCAAATCCCAATACGGCTTGGGCTAGAGACCGTATTTATGAACCGATCTTCACGAAACTTCTTGGGTACCTTTGTTATCACTGTGGGACGAGAAGGAGTGTTTTTGGGTCCAGTCTGAAATTCAAGATGGCCACTAGCAGCCATTTTGTTCAAAATTAAGTGCAATCAGATTTTTGCGCAGAACTTCCAAATGAAAGATCTGATTTGAATAAATTTTTGTATGAATGTTTAGTACCATGGGATACATTACATATAATACAGAGTTTTTCTCGTGAATAAATTATGCAAATTAGGGGTCCGGGTGGGACTTAGAAAATTTTGGTCCAAAATCCGGAAATTAGTTTTTTGTGTTTTGATGCATTTTGGTCATTTTTAAGAAGAAGAAGAAAAAATTTTAGTCTGAAAATATTTTGTTTGGGACTGAAAATTTCCACACAAAAATAATAATCTACAATGATTGGTCTTAATCTGTAGTCCATTACAGTCACCTTGTAATTCTTTTATTATTGTTGACTGGGCCAAAACAAATACTAATTCCTGTCATATTCATTATTCAGTTGTCTTGGTCACAGCAAGTACTAATTCCTGTCATATCCAAGTTGAGCTACAGAGTCATTGACTCTTTCATTGGTATGTTAGTCTAATATGGTGGGCTACAGAACAAGTTTGGGTTTTGTTCCGCTCCACTGATTTTTACCAAAATTACGGCCCCAGAGACTTTGAAAAGTTCATCTAAATTACAGTTTTACGGGCTTTTTCTCTACATGCTTCCAGACATTGAGCTGATTTTTGGTATGTTTGTCCAACATGGTGGACTACAGATCAAGTTCTGCTCCACTGATTTTTTACCGAAATTACGGCCCTTCGACTGAAAAGTTCATCAAAATTACAGTTTTCCGGACTTTTTTTCTACACACTTTCAGATATTATCAAAATTACGGCCATTTTAGTATGTGAGTCTACCATAATGACTTAAAGATCAGGTTTGCGTTTCGTTCTGCTCGGCTGATTTTTGTGGAAATTACGGGCCCAGGACTCTGAAAAATACAAAATTACGGCCCCAGAGACTTTGAAAAGTTCATCTAAATTACAGTTTTACGGGCTTTTTCTCTACATGCTTCCAGACATTGAGCTGATTTTTGGTATGTTTGTCCAACATGGTGGACTACAGATCAAGTTCTGCTCCACTGATTTTTTACCGAAATTACGGCCCTTCGACTGAAAAGTTCATCAAAATTACAGTTTTCCGGACTTTTTTTCTACACACTTTCAGATATTATCAAAATTACGGCCATTTTAGTATGTGAGTCTACCATAATGACTTAAAGATCAGGTTTGCGTTTCGTTCTGCTCGGCTGATTTTTGTGGAAATTACGGGCCCAGGACTCTGAAAAATACAAGTAACAGATTTCCTGCTCATTTTCCTAAAAATTACAGATTTCCGAGCCTGGAATATCGGGACGCGTGGGGTATGTGAGCTTGCTCACTAAAGTTCTATATTTTTAGCTCAGCTTTGACGAAGTCAAATTTGAGCTATTGTCATGGCCTGTCGTCCGTCCGTCCATCTGTCCGTCTGTCCGTACGTCAACAATTGGCTATGGCTCGGGCTAGAGGTTGTATTTATGAACCGATCTTTACGAAACTTCTTATGTACCTTTGTTATGACCCTGGGATGGGAACGAGTGTTTTTAGGTGTGGTCCGAAATTCAAGATGGCTGCCAGTGGCCATTTTGTACCGATGATGCAAAAATCAGTTTTTTGTACAGAACTTCTGTATGAAAGTTCTGATTTGAATAAAGTTTTGTATAAATGTTTAGTACCATGGGATACATCACATATAATACGGGTTTTTTTCTCGTGCGTAAATTATGCAAATTAGACTGACTTTGATTTATTTAGTGTTACTTTCAGAGCTGTAAGTGCCAAGCTGCTGTGGCTCGGGCTAGAGGCCGTATTTATGAACCGATCTTTACGAAACTTCTTGGGTACCTTTGTTATGACCGTGGGACGAGAACGAGTCTTTTTGGGTGAGGTCCGAAATTCAAGATGGCTGCCAGCTGCCATTTTGTACCGACGATGCAGAAATCTGTTTTTTGTACAGAACTTCCATATGAAAGCTCTGATTTGAATAATTTTTTGTATGAATGTTTAGTACCATGGGATACATCACATATAATACAGGTTTTTTTCTCGTACGTAAATTGTGCAAATTAGACTAATTTTGATGTTTTTTGGGGTTACCTTCAGCACTGTAAGTGCAAATGCCAATACGGCTCGGGCTAGAGGCCGTATTTATGAACCGATCTTTACGAAACTTCTTGGGTACCTTTGGTGTCACTGTGGGACGAGAACGAGTGTTTTGGGGTCCGGTGCGAAATTCAAGATGGCCGATGGCAGCCATTTTGTACAAAATTAGGTGCAATCAGATTTTTGCACAGAACTTCCATATGAAAGCCCTGATTTGAATAATTTTTGTGTGTGAATGTTTAGTACCATGGGATGCATCACATATAATACGGGTTTTTTTCTTGTGCAGAAATTATGCAAATTAGATGAACTTTGATTTTTTCAGTGCGACTTACACACAGTAAGTACACATGTCAATACGGCTCAGACTAGTGTCTGTATTTATGAACTGATCTTCACGAAATGTCTTGGGTACCTTTGTTATCACCTTGGGACGAGAACGAGTGTTTCTGGGTGCAGTCTAAAATTCAAGATGGCTGCTAGTGGCCATTTTGTACCGAAATATCAGTTTTTTGTACACAACTTCTATACAGCTCAGACTAGAGGCCATATTTATGAACCAATCTTTACGAAACTTCTTGGGTACCTTTCTTATCACCGTGGGATGAGAGCGAGTGTTTTTGGGTGTGGTCCGAAATTCAAGATGTCCACCAGCAGCCATTTTGTACCAAAATTAGTGCAATCAGTCTTTTGTATAGAACTTCTGTATGAAAGTTCTGATTTTAATAAATTTTTGTATGAATGTTTAGTAACATGGAATACATCACTTATTGTAAGGGGTTTTTTTTCGTGCAGAAATTATGCAAATTAGATGAACTTTGATTTATTCAGTGCTACTTACACAATGTAAGCACACATGTCAATTCGGCTCAGGGTAGAGGCTGTATTTATGAACCGATCTTCACAAAACTTCTTGGGTACCTTTGTTATCTCCTTGGGATGAGAATGAGTGTTTCTGGGTACGGTCCAAAATTCAAGATGGCTGCCAGTGGCCATTTTGTACCGAAATTAGGTCCAATCAGTTTTTTGTCACAAGTTCTATACAGCTCGTATTTATGAACTGATCTTCACAAAACTTCTTGAGTACTTTTGTTTTCACCTTGGGACAGGAACGAGTGTGTTTTGGGGTGCCTTTGTTATCATTGTGCTATGAGAACAAATATTTTGGGGTTCAGTCAGACCCACTCTGGGACTCAAAGTTTTCTTTTCTAGTTCAGCATCTGACTGTCACCCACCTTTACAATACTTTACCTATACATTTGTTACAGGCAACGGTCAGTATTTATGTACAGACCGTTACAATACTTTATATGTACCTTTGTTATCAGGTCATTACCTAGATGTTTGTCATTGCTGTGTCACATACTATACATGTACATGTCTTTGTCTTGACAAGTTGAGCTACAGTGTCATTGACACTTTCATTTAAAAAATGATTAGAGCTTGAAATATCGGGGCGCATGGGGTATGTGAGCGTGCTCACTAAGGTTCTATATTTTACTATGACTCTTAGGGCTATATAAAAGCTTAATTTACTATGACTCTTAGCCTCATTTCGGTATTTAACAGGTATATCCTATGGAATCCCATTTTGGAAAATGCCTGTGACTGGAATCCATCTTTTTTGTAGTATGAGGCCATGAGGGCTATGTAAAAGCCCTCAATGAGGCCTATTTTACTATCCCTCATAGCCTCATTGAATTTTGAGGTTATGAGGACCATGAAAAATCCCTCAATGAGGTATAATTTACTACGACTCTTAGCCTCATTTCAGTATTTGAGGATACCTATGGCCTGGTATTGTATAATTCGAGGATACCTTTTGGAGAAGCCCTTTTTTGTCGTATGAGGCCATGAGGACCATGAGCAATCCCTCAATGGGGTCCAATGTAGTCTTACCAACGGCTTCCATCTTGTCGCCAAAGCTCCAAGGCCACTACAGGTCTATGACCTATCTGTTCTATCATTAGCTTCTACAGCAGGCTTGTTCCATTGCGGCGTTGTACCAGTACTATTGACTAAACTATCATCCATTAATATTGACTTGTATCACTACATCATAGCTTTACGCTTTCAAAATGTTCAATCAGATTTCCCCTGTATACATATAAGGCATTCCATAATTGAGATTCCTAGCCGAGTCCGTAAAATTTGGACAAAGGAACATGCCTAGGTAGACGAAAACTTTTGCATATATAGATAGAAGCAGAGAATTCTGAAAGAATTCGAAAGAGTAAAAATTTTCGGGTTGTTTGTGGTAATGAGATTTACTCCGATTCAATCGAACACACCTTTCGAACATACCCCTGTTTTGTTAGAATGTTTGGTGTCACATAGCAACCACATGGTACCATAGAAACCAAGATGGCAGCCTCCAGTATACAAAATGGACAACGGAAACACGTATCACCCTAACAACACTCGCTGCGCATGCGCACTCAAACCACGTATCACTATGGAGATGACGTCACAAGATGGCCGCTCATGCGGGTTACCATGACAACCAAACTTGGAGCCACCAGGTCACGTGACACGACATCACTTCCGGGGTCTGGCCAACCGGGCACGATCTCCACATCTCCTACTAATATTGGATTTACTGGTTGCGAACTTGCGACGTGCAATATCTCCATATATAAAATTGACAACGATGCCAACAGTATTATGTTGCTAATTTTGTAAGAACTATTATCATCTGCAGTAAATGTGGCCATAGGTGTTGTGTAGATTGTCAGAATAAGTCCTGTTTGGGTACCCATAATTGGTGAAAAAAGAGGGGGCACGTGCCTTCTGTGCCGCCGCACTAAATACCCTCCACCCACCCCCACCCCCCAAATTATAGAATCTGATAATTCTGGGCCTGGATACACCCCTGTACCTCACTGCTCAGGTGTCGAACATCCATCTCAGTCGGCAATGGAATCCAAAAAAAAAAGAACAAAAATCCCCAAATATTCCTCGTTTCAAAATCAGGAACATGATCGGGTTGGAGGCATTAATTCCTTAGCAAAGAATCAGCTTCAGACCACGGCATAACAAATGTAGTGGCGCAGCCACGGGGGGTGGGTAGGGGCACATGTTGCCCCCCCCCCCAAAGTTTCACATCCCCTCCCCAAATCATTGATCCAATGCAAGTTTCAAACAACTTAAGAACCCCAAAATGCTCTCCAATATAGAGCTACACATGCTACAATTGCCTCGTTAGTCCAGGCACATTAGACATAAAAATGAGAAAGTAAGGAAAAAAATCGGAGAAAGCTGATTTTTAGCTCAACTTTGACGAAGTCAAATTTGAGCTATTGTCATGGCCCGTCGTCTGTCGTCCGTCTGTCTGTCTGTCCGTCTGTCCGTACGTCAACAATTGGCTATGGCTCGGGCTAGAGGTCGTATTTATGAACCGATCTTTACGAAACTTCTTGTGTACCTTTGTTACACCTGGGACGGGAACGAGTGTTTTTAGGTGTGGTCCGAAATTCAAGATGGCTGCCAGCGGCCATTTTGTACCGATGATGCAAAAATCAGTTTTTTGTACAGACTTTCTGTATGAAAGTTCTGATTTGAATAAAGTTTTGTATAAATGTTTAGTACCATGGGATACATCACATATAATACGGGTTTTTTTCTCGTGCGTAAATTATGCAAATTAGACTGACTTTGATTTATTTAGTGTTACTTTCAGAGCTGTAAGTGCCAAGCTGCTATGGCTCGGGCTAGAGGCCGTATTTATGAACCGATCTTTACGAAACTTCTTGGGTACCTTTGTTATGACCGTGGGACGAGAACGAGTGTTTTTGGGTGCGGTCCGAAATTCAAGATGGCTGCCAGCTGCCATTTTGTACCGGCGATGCAGAAATCTGTTTTTTGTACAGAACTTCCATATGAAAGCTCTGATTTGAATAATTTTTTGTATGAATGTTTAGTACCATGGGATACATCACATATAATACGGGTTTTTTTCTCGTACGTAAATTGTGCAAATTAGACTAATTTTGATGTTTTTTGGGGTGACTTTCAGCACTGTAAGTGCAAATGCCAGTACGGCTCGGGCTAGAGGCCGTATTTATGAACCGATCTTTACGAAACTTCTTGGGTACCTTTGGTATCACCGTGGGACGAGAACGAGTGTTTTGGGGTCCGGTCCGAAATTCAAGATGGCCGATGGCAGCCATTTTGTACAAAATTAGGTGCAATCAGATTTTTGCACAGAACTTCCATATGAAAGCCCTGATTTGAATAATTTTTTTGTGTGAATGTTTAGTACCATGGGATGCATCACATATAATACGGGTTTTTTTCTCGTGCAGAAATTATGCAAATTAGATGATCTTTGATTTTTTCAGTGCGACTTACACACAGTAAGTACACATGTCAATACGGCTCAGACTAGAGTCTGTATTTATGAACTGATCTTCACGAAATGTCTTGGGTACCTTTGTTATCACCTTGGGACGAGAACGAGTGTTTCTGGGTGCGGTCTAAAATTCAAGATGGCTGCTAGTGGCCATTTTGTACCGAAATTAGGTCTAATCAGTTTTTTGTACACAACTTCTATACAGCTCAGACTAGAGGCCATATTTATGAACCAATCTTTACGAAACTTCTTGGGTACCTTTGTTATCACCGTGGGATGAGAGCGAGTGTTTTTGGGTGTGGTCCGAAATTCAAGATGGCCACCAGCAGCCATTTTGTACCAAAATTAGTGCAATTAGTCTTTTGTATAGAACTTCTGTATGAAAGTTCTGATTTTAATAAATTTTTGTATGAATGTTTAGTAACATGGAATACATCACATATTGTAAGGGGTTTTTTTTCGTGCAGAAATTATGCAAATTAGATGAACTTTGATTTATTCAGTGCTACTTACACAATGTAAGCACACATGTCAATACGGCTCAGGGTAGAGGCTGTATTTATGAACCGATCTTCACAAAACTTCTTGGGTACCTTTGTTATCTCCTTGGGATGAGAATGAGTGTTTCTGGATACGGTCCAAAATTCAAGATGGCTGCCAGTGGCCATTTTGTACTGAAATTAGGTCCAATTAGTTTTTTGTCACAAGTTCTATACAGCTCGTATTTATGAACAGATCTTCACAAAACTTCTTGAGTACTTTTGTTTTCACCTTGGGACAGGAACGAGTGTGTTTTGGGGTGCCTTTGTTATCACTGTGCTATGAGAACAAATATTTTGGAGTTCAGTCAGACCCACTCTGGGACTCAAAGATTTCTTTTCTAGTTCAGCATCTGACTGTCACCCACCTTTACAATACTTTACCTATACATTTGTTACAGGCAACGGTTAGTATTTATGTACAGACACAATACTTTATATGTACCTTTGTTATCAGGTCATTACCTAGATGTTTGTCATTGCTGTGTCACATACTATACATGTACATGTCTTTGTCTTGACAAGTTGAGCTACAGTGTCATTGACACTTTCATGTTATATGTTTCCGGGACACACATTGCGGATAAAGTGTGAAAAGTCCCTGCGAATCCGAGTTGAGCTTTTTTAGTTATAGCGTTTTTTTTTGATGAAAAAAAAAATAAAAAAAAAAATTCGACCCAGCTCCATATTTCTCATTCTTATTCACCTTAGTAGGGTGAGAATCATAAATATCGTGCTGAATTATATTGAGAATACATATCCCCAACAGAAAATGCCAACTTTGTACCAATCCTCACACTCAATGGTGAAATATTCACGAAAATGTACAAAATTCCGAAAAAAAATTTATTGTTGTCATACACACAACTGTACACAACGTCCATTAAATCAAATCTACGACTACTTTGGGAGTTAAATTATATATCAAAAATTGCAGAAAAGCAGTGCCTTTATAATGATATATAACAATAGTCATTTATTCCATAATGAACTGGTGAAACGTGTGAAATATTAACCATACCCCCTAAACTCAAATTCAAACGGCATCGACTTTTCTCATTCAAATACCATATTATAGCATCATTGTTTCAATTTCCATGTTCGATTAAATCACATAATGTGGTGTTCGCCTACACTCAAGATGCATTGGCATGTAATTTGTGCATGCCCTTGATGTGATTATATCATATTTAGGGGCAATTGGTTCTATCATGGCTGGTAGCGGCTTGGATGAACTTTGGGGGACTGTTTATGCTGGTGGGTCAATCCATCATTTGATCAGTGGTCATGCATATTCAAGAGCAGTTCATGCCCATTTGCTAACACAAATTGCCATTACAAACAAACTTGTGTTTGAAGAAAGCCGAACACTAGATAACATAGACTGCACAGAAGTCAATGAAATATTCTGTGGACTTGCCAGAGGTGACTGTACAACAGCTGACGCTGTCAATGAAGAAAGTGTCAACCATCTACTGTCAAAATTACACGAACTGATCCAGAATGCGTCCGTAGGACGCACAGGAAAGCTTTGGGTACAATACTACGAGCAAATAAATAGGTCTTCTCCAGTTGTTCTTGAGAGCAGAGCGCACAGGCGACTGGGAACTCCACACATAGTGTTCGCAATATGATTCCAGTATTTCACGCAGGTGGTCATTTTGCATACGCAAAAAGTTCTCATCTCTATTTGCAGCAGATGAATGAGCTAACAGAAATAATGCAACAGGATGATTTGAAGTTGTTCACTGAGAAAGGTTACTTTACCATAAGGCGCTCAGATAAATTCTGGGACGGGATATATTCTGATCAGACCATAGAGCAGTGTTTAATGAGAATGTTCAAGCTCCCTGGTGGTCTCATACATGGCAGGGGAATAACCGATAGCACTGTTGCGAAATGAGTACATGGACTACCTCTTTGCCTTCCGATATGTAATGCTCTCGAAAATTTTGTTCATGTTCACACTGGTCATGGCGAACAACATGGGGATCGGATCTCCGTCAAAGTTCACAATTGACTGATGCCAATGATATCACCAAATTATTGAACTGGCTCAGAGTGCATTCCCCCTTTCAGAATAGAGATCCACTACAACACTACAATTAGTCTCTATAGCGACCGGGCTTGTGACCGACGAAACTGTGAACTGTGACCAAGTTCGCAAAATTGGTGAATGTTGCGTATCGAATGTTGTAAGCAAAACGTTCAACAGCATCAAACTACGACGTGTTGACACTGTGAAGTCTTTCGCATCGATGGCAAATAGCATCAAAGTCCATGGAAGTAAGGTAGTGATTGACCCCACAATTCTGTTCAACCGCATCACATGTGTTATTCAGTCACAAGCAGAGATGGAAGAGTATCTCAAATATGAACTCGCCCCGAAACCACCAGCATTGTTTGATTCTGCTGGAATGAGGAAGACACAGAAAAGCACGCTCAGTAAGATCCTCAAAACATACGGTTCCGAGCAAACTAAAATCCCAGAACATTCTCTGTTTGTTGTAGATGGTGGATTTTTATTGAGGGCAGTTGTATGGCCTAAACAGTCGTCATATAAGGACATATGTACATCATATTCCAATTATCTAGTGAGACATTTTGGGGCGAACGTCGTGGTTGTTTTTGATGGTTATGCTTGTACAATGTCGACAAAGGACATGGAACAAGCCCGTAGATCTAAAGACAGGTATTCCATTGATATCAATATCTCACCCGAGTTACCAGCCACCACACCCCAATCCGATTTCCTTGCAAATGCCAAGAACAAAACCCAACTGATCGATCTTCTAATGCAGGAGCTATCGGCTATCAATATTCAGTCCAAGCAGGCCGAGACTGATGCTGATGTACTGATAGCCGAAACTGCACTTGACATCGCTCAAGATGACAACAATGTTGTCGTTGTGGGAACAGACACAGACTTGTTAGTCATTCTTACCTCTAGAGTTCAACCGGGATGTAATATTCACATGATGTATTCCATTACCCCAAACTTACTAGATTCAGTTAGTGAAATAGCAACCAAAATGGGTGACCATAGAAGCAACCTCCTTGTAGCACATTCTATAAGTGGTTGTGACACTACTTCTGCACTCTTTCGAGTTGGTAAGAAGAAAGTATTCAGTACAATTGTCTCCGATGTTACTAGCGACTCACAACAGTATGTCAACACAATTTTGGCGGATG
The DNA here is from genome assembly GCA_031216915.1 of Pictodentalium vernedei. Lineage (NCBI taxonomy): Eukaryota > Metazoa > Mollusca > Scaphopoda > Dentaliida > Dentaliidae > Pictodentalium > Pictodentalium vernedei. The sequence goes on from CM062294.1 coordinate 345,443,110, forward strand.
ACAGTACACCAAGTGCAGTAGCCGCTGCCGGGGAACAACTTCTCCTGATCTTATACAGGAGTAAAACTGTTTCCTCTCTCGACCAATATAGATATGTCACTTACAAGCGTTATGTAGCAAAATCTAAACTGAATAAACCCATCGACCTAGCCTCACTCCCACCAAGCAGCGATGCTGCACAACAACATGTCTACAGATGTTATCTCCAGGTCCAACAATGGCTGGGCACTTCGCTCCCTCCGACGGATTGGGGGTGGTCGCTAGACAATGGACTTCTTGTACCGACTGCAGCCACAAAGCCATGTGCCCCCGATAACCTACTGAATCTGATCAGTTGTGGTTGCAAGAGTGCTTGTACAAAAAGGTGTGGGTGTAAGAAGGCAGGACTCTCTTGCTCAGGTTTGTGTAATTGCAGTTCGGATTCTTGTAACAACCACAGAAACACTGTCCTGTCAGAAATTTCTGAGTTCGATGAATAATATGTATATAGGTCATGTCATTTCTGTATATAGCGTTGATAATAGTCAATGTAACTTAATCCATGTTGATTGATTTGTACATTCTGTAAATATTATTTATTGATTTTTGTACATTCTGTTAATATCATTTATTGATCTAATGCTGCCAGACACAGACGTGTCTGTTCGGTCCCAAGCCCGAAAATAGTTGAGTTCTCATGCTGACGAATTTTATGCCAAAAGGGGAACTCTGCCAGAAGCAGAGGGGGTCTTCCATAATGTCTATTTTGTAAGCAATGATAAAAGTCTTCAAATGATGGTGGATTTTTTATCGTCTGTCCAACTAACATCCCGTTCTGTACTACGACCCTTTGGGCAAATCCGTTAGGAAAATCGTCATTTTTTGCATAAATCCGATACTTTTTTGTGAATTTTCAATAATTTTTCGCAGAAATTGTCACAGAATGCACATTTTCCTCTAGGTAAATGTATATTAGACATTATGTAGCTCGAAATTCGCGTAAACAAAAATACAGTTGGATCAATTCGAGGTTACAAAGTTCGTGCGATTTTTTTTTATTTTTTTCAAACGCGTTTTCGAAAAAAGGCTGTAGAAAAAAAAGCTCAACTGGGATTTTAGGGGACTTTTGTCTAATCGTTCAGTGACATGTACTCGACATTCCCTGAAAAAATCAGCTTTCTCCGATTTTTTTCCCTAGTGAAACCTAATGTTCTTGGGCTACATATTCAATCTTGAGCACTAAATTTTGCAAACTTTTCTCGGGGAAGGCCATGTCCAAACTAGGCCCCTCTGGTCGTCACCCACCTCCCACTCCTTGTCCTAACTAGGGCCTCCAGTCATTACTCCCCCCTCCCACTTCCATGAAGGGAAGTGGGAGGAGGGGGTGATGACGGGAGGGTGCTAGCTTGGACTAGGCAAGGACCCCTGAAACCGCACATTATAAATATCATGCTATTCACCCCCCCCCCCCCCCCCCCACACACACACACACACAAAAAAAATGGCTAGACCTCCTCCCCCAATTATAGAACCCTGGCTACCCACCTGAACAAATGGGTGTCGAAATAATAATACAACTCTGTCCAGCGTAACATTGTAAATTTTTTGTTTATTTTAATCTGGTCATATTGACCTACCTATCCATAGGAGAGCTGTGCTGCTTTATACAGATGCGGCACCGCGATGAGCAAAAAACAGCATTCATGTTGTCATTATACCCCCGCTTCGAAGAAGTGGGGGCTATATAGGAATCGCCCTGTGCGTCTGTCCGTCCGTCCGTACGTCTTTCCGGACATGAAATTCTTGTGTGCGCAACTCCTCCTACATTTATCAATCAATTTGGACAAAACTTTTCAGACATCATCACTACTAAGTGAACATGCGCATATTCCAAGATTTTTGATCTGCGACAATTTTAACCAGGTTATCTCCCTTTGACTTAGATTTATTATGTCTTTCCGTTCGAACAAATTCTTGTGTGCGCAACTCCTCCTACATTAATGAACCGATTTTGATGAAACCTTTCAAACATCATCTCTACTAAGTGAACATGTGCATATTCCAAACTTTTTGATCTGCGACAATTTTAACCAGGTTATCTCTCTTGAACTTTGATTTAATATGGGTTTCTGCATGAAATTCTTGTGTGCGCAACTCCTCCTACATTTATCAATCAATTTGGACGAAAGTTTACAGACATCATCACTACTAAGTGAACATGCGCATATTCCAAAATTTTTGAGCTGTGGCTATTTTAACTAGGTTATCTCCCTTTAACTTAGATTTATTATGGGTTTCTACATGAAATTCTTGTGCGTGCAACTCCTCCTACATTTATCAATCAATTTTGACGAAACCTTTCAAACATTATCACAACTAAGTGAACATACGCATATTCCCAAATTTTTGATCTGCGACAATTTTAACCAGGTTATCTCCCTTTAACTTGGATTTATTATGGGTTTTCAAATGGGATTCTTGTGTGTACAACTCCTCCTACATTAATGAACCGATTTTGAATACATGTTGCACATTGTAAATGAGTTTTTCCAAATGTAAACCATATATGTGTGGGCTCTTTAAGTATTCAGTGCTGTTCTGTGGAAGGCCACATGCAAATACAAATTTCAATAACAAAAAATGATCTTTATGTATACATTTCCTTATGGCCTTCGCCTACATGATCAGAAGTGCATTCCTCTAAAAACCCAAAGCGGGGGTATTAATCACCTTCAGTGATAGTTCTAGTTGACAACATCATCAACAAAAATTGCGAGCGCCACTTCCTCAAATTCCATTCTGGTTTTCATTTAAAGTGCAATTTGCTGTTTCCTATTGATTACTATTCCGTATCTTCGCTCCACATGTCACACTATTCCGTGTAATCCGGAATAGACTACGGAAACATAAGCATTGTTAGCTCACCTGACTTTCAGTCAGGAGAGCTATAGTGATCACTCACCGTCAGTCGTCGTCCATGAAAATGGTGTTTGCGTCTTCTCCTCCCAAACCGCTGAACCAATTTAATTGATATTTGAGATAATAGTTTGTTATGACATCGCAATTTGATTTTGTTCAAATCAAGTTGCCTCGCCCGTGGGTAGGGCCACACCCAAAAAGTGTGCTGAAATCTTAAAAAATCTTCTTCTCATGAACCAGCAGTGGCAGAGACTTGATATTTGGTGTGCTGCTTCCTTTTGAGGTGTAGACTCAGATTTGTTCAAGAGAAGTTTGTGGGGCTATACTTGGCGTCGTTATGGGAGGGGCAAAATTTTTGCCCCGCCCAAAATTTCTATTTTCCAAACCGAGAGGCTGATTTGAACCAAATTTTATGTGAGGGCTTATTGGGTCATAAGTACCTAATTTATGCTGATTTTTTTTCCCGTAGCCCCATGGGAACCGCAGGAGCTAAAAATTAAAACGCCCATATCTCCAAAACTGCACGGCACCGAGAATTTTTATTTGGCGTGAAGCTTCCTTAGGACCAACAGAAAGAATTGGTAAAAAAAAATTGCCATCGGTTTTATCATAGGGTACAGTTTCGGGACTTTGAAAAAGTGCTGAGTCAGCACTTTTTGATACTTGTAGCTATGGGAAAAACATTAAAAAATCTTCTCCAGATCCAGCAGGCAGAATCTTTTGATATTTGGTATGCAACATTGTAGGGTGGATCTGATTCAAGTTTGTTCAAATCGGCCCCCTGGGTTCATATTTGGGCTCAGTATAGGAGCCCGGTTTCGAACTTAGTGCATTTCAGGCAAATTTCTTAAAAAATCATCTTCTCCAGATCCAGCAGGCAGAATCTTTTGATATTTGGTATACAACATTGTGGGGTGGATCTGATTCAAGTTTGTTCAAATCGGCCCCCTGGGTTTATATTTGGGCTCAGTATAGGAGCCCAAATTTGAACTTAGTGCATTTCAGGCAAATTTCTTTGAAAATCTTCTTCTCCAGATCCAGCAGGCAGAATCTTTTGATATTTGGTATGCTACATTGTGGGGTGGATCTGATTCAAGTTTGTTCAAATCGGCCCCTTGGGTTTATATTTGGGCTCAGTATAGGAGCCCAAAGTTGAACTTAGTGCATTTCAGGCAAATTTGTTTGAAAATCTTCTTCTCAAGATCCAGCAGGCAGAATCTTTTGATATTGGGTACGCAACATTGTGGGGTGGATCTGATTCAAGTTTGTTCAAATCGGCTCCCTGGGTTTATATTTGGGCTCAGTATAGGAGCCCAAATTTGAACTTAGTGCTTTTCAGGCAAATTTCTTAAAAAATCTTCTTCTTCTCCAGATCCAGCAGGCAGAATCTTTTGATATTTGGTATGCAACATTGTGGGGTGGATCTGATTCTATTTTGTTCAAATCGGCTCCCTAGATTCATATTTGGGCTCACTATAGAAGCTCGAATTCGAACTTAGTGCATTTCAGGCAAATTTCTTCAAAAATCTTCTCCAGATTCTGCAGGCAGAATCTTTTGATATTTGGTATGCAACATTGTGGGGTGGATCTGATTCCAATTTGTTCAAATCGGCCACCTGGATTCATATTTGGGCTCACTATAGAAGCCCAAATTCAAACTTAGTGCATTTCAGGCAAATTTCTTCAAAAATCTTCTCCAGATCCAGTAGGCAGAATCTTGTGATATTTGGTATGCAACATTGTGGGGTGGATCTGATTCAAGTTTGTTCAAATCGGCCCCCTGGGTTTATATTTGGGCTCAGTATAGGAGCCCAAATTTGAACTTAGTGCATTTCAGGCAAATTTCTTTTAAAATCTTCTTCTCAAGATCCAGCAGGCAGAATTTTGTGATATTTGGTATGTAGCATCCTTGGGGGGTGAGATGCAAATTTGTTCAAGCCATGTCCCTAGGTCCATATTTGGGCTCACTGTGGGAGCTTGAATTGTAACTTTGTTCGAAATGTGGAATTTTCTTAATAAATCTTCAGATCCAGCAGTCGGAATGGTTTGATATGTGGTGAGTAGCTTCCTAGGGGTGGGGGGGGGGGGGGGGTGGGTGGGGGTGGCGGGATTCAAGTGTGTTAAAGTCAAGTCCATGGGTCCATATTTGGGCTCCCTATGGGAGCCCAAATTATGACTTAGTCAATATGAGGAATTTTTCTTTAAAAATCTTCTTCAGATTCAGCAGTTGGAATGTTTTGATATTTGGCATGGAGCAACCTTAGGGGGCTGAGATTCAAGTTTGTTCAAGCCAAGTCCCTTGGTTAATATTTAGGCTCACTATGGGAGCCTGAATGACAACTTAGTTCAAAATGAGGAATTTTCTTTAAAAATCTTCAGATCCAGCAGATGAATGCTTTTGATATTTTTTATGCAGCATCCTTAGGGGGGTAAGATTCGAGTTTGTTCAAGCCATGTCCCTAGGTCTATATTTGGGCTGATTGTGGGAGCTTGAATTGTAACTCGGTTCAAAATGAGGAATTTTCTTTAAAAATCATCTTCAGATCCAGCAGTCGGAATGTTTTGATAATTGATGTGCAGAATCCTTAGGGGTGTGAGTTTCAGGTTTGTTAAAGCCAAGTCCCTGTGTTCATATATGGGCTCCCTGTGGGAGCCCGAATTATGACTTAGTTCAATATGAGGAATATTCTTTAAAAATCTTTTTTTAGATCCTTTGGTCAGAATATTTGGATATTTGGTTTCAGCTTTTATTAGGAGCAGATGCAACTTGTCGAAATCAATTCTCTGGGTTGATATTTAGGCTACCATGTCAGGTGAGCGCCCTCAGGCCCCCTGGGGCCTCTTGTTGTCATGTGTGATCATATGGAGAACTCGAAGGTCCAGGTAAGTTGTGACAAAAATAAAACATTCAATAATGAATTGCAGTCACTATAGTTATTTATTGTACAAGTAGTAAGCTCTATCAATAGTAAATACGTCACACATTTGATCTCAAACATTTGCTAGGGATTTTCACACACGTACAACCATATTTTTGCCTCACCCGGTCTCCATGTATTAGAAGCCGACCAGCTTTCAAATTCTGTCTTCAGTCGGATATGTCAGAATCACAGCTGAAAATTTGGGCGAACAGGAAACCGCTCACCATAAAAAAATCAAGGAAACCTTTAGGCGAACAAAACGATCGTTCGCCTAATTTGTGCAAGCCTGTATATTGTGTTATTTGATGATTTGTTATGATTAAAGATGAATAATTCCAACCTAATTGTCTTTTATTAATTTTCTATGGGCTATTAAGCAGGCAATATTAATACCATGCTGATCCGTGTCTTGCGTGTTGGCACATATTCGTGATTTATCCCCTCCCCCCCCCCCCCCCCCCCACACACACACACCTTTTTGCATGTTGAAAACAGGGTGCCCTATCCATGTTCCAAGCCTACTCCATCAGTTTTGAAGACTTTAAAGTCAATGCGCAGGTGAATTTGAATCGAAAATTAGGTGAGTAGAAATGTGCTGTCATTACCCAGAGGATGATGCAGATTTCCTTTTTCATCTAACGTTTAAGTAATGGATTGTTGTCTGTCTTGATATGTCAAAAGGGGGTAAGTGATTTTATTTTATTAAAAGAAAATCCATTCCGAACCAAAAACGGTGTTTTTATTTTCACTAATTCACTTCGCTGAAGATCAACAAACTTGACATCATGCACTCTCACTTGTCAATTATTCCCTAAAAATTCCAATAATATAATTCACTCAAGAATAATTAACGCATGAACCAGTACATGTTTAGTGTATATTTTTCCAAATCAATTTTAATTGCTTTGTTTTGTGACGGGTTACTTTCGAAGACAGCATGGAGGGAGGGGAGGAGGGAATCCACATAAGATGCAGAAATTAAAAATTCTTGTGTAAACATTTCAGAATAAACGCTCAGTCAGAGGTTTTGTTTATTCTCTTTATTATAATAGACGCACATGGTTGTGTTGACAACACTGTCATACACAAAATAATTTGTTTTTAAAGTCTGCCGATGATATTCGTATGGCTTTTCCCACCATATTTTTGAAACTTGTGCCAGCCAATCAAATAGTAATCGCAATGGAATGTGGTAATAAGGGATTCGAAGTCGTTGCACCATATAAGGTTTATAAGGTCAGTATCAACCCGTTTGTGCATTTGTTTGCGGCATACCCTCCCCCTCATGTTTTCTTTGCTCAACTGTGATCATCTTTTAGTACATCCCTGGTGGAAGTACACAAAATAAACCCGGAATCACCTGATCAATTAGTCCCATTGCTAGAAGTTATTTTGTTTTGCGAAATCGCTCCTCGCTTGATTCGCAGAGATTGGGAAAACAATAGATTGATGACGAGGCCGATTGATCGGTCTCAGATTATTTTTACGGCTGATTACCAGGCCGGGGCCAATCAGCATGGTCAAAATGCAAGCCCTGGACACCTACCAATGATCCTCATGTAATGTTGATGTAATGCTGCAAACTTGACCACAATTGCAGGTCATAATTACCATGGAAAGCCTATGGGAAATCACATCTTCAGACGACTGTTTACAGTCTGGGCTACAGTCATGACTTTCATCGGTCCGTCTGTTAACATATAGAGTTTTTGTTAAAGTCTGTGGTTAAAATTTTTTAGTCAAGGTTAAAGTTCTTTTTCTTTTAAATTAATATTGATTACTATTGATTGTATCATTCTCATTATATTTCATGTTATTTTGGGAAATATTTAACCCTTTTTTGTAGGGCAATTTGACTTACAACTTCCGGGTTAAAGTTTTTTTGTTTACAAAGTTACACCTTTAATTCTTCAAATAGTTTAGTGCAATGTCCTGTTTCTCATTTGGGACAACGTCTTCGTCTCTTGAGTTCCAATGTGTTCTATGTGCCTACTGGCACATAGAACACATAGGTCCTCACGGGAACCCCGGTAAGTGAAACAGTGCCTGTTCACTGCGGTAAACAGGCTCTGTTTTTAGCTCATCTTGACAAAGTCAAGCTGAGCTCATCTCATCGCTGTCCGTCCATCGTTCGTCAACACCATGTTTTGGTCTTCTCCAATGCCACTGGGTCAATTCAAGTGAAAATTTGTGTGAGTGATGACCCCGGAGGGGCATTGCATTTTTAGCTTAACTTGACATAGTCAAGATAAACTATTGCCATCACGCGTGCGGAAGTCTGTTAGTCTGCGACGTCTGTTCACATTTTCCTTCAGCACGGGCTACACCCCGCAGTTCTTGTCTGATCGACACGAAATTTCATATGCAGGTTTGGGGTCATGTCTAGATGAGAATGTCCCCTTTTGGTCGCGATCGGGCAACCGGTATGGCTGCCCGAGCCCAAAAACCATTAGCACAGTCTACAGGTCGTATTTATGAAGGGATTTCATTGTAACTTGGTAGGATGCCTCTGTATAATGCCTAGATGAGAACGTCCCCTTTTGGGCATGATCTACCAACCATTATGGCTGCCCAAGCCCGAAACCCAAAAACTTTTAGCACAGTCTGCAGGTCATATTTAATGTGGAGGGATTTCATTGTAACTTGGTAGGATGACTCCTTACGATGTCTAGATGAGAATTTCCCCATTTGGGCATGATCTGCCAACCATGACGACTGCCCGAGCCCAAAACCCGAAAACCTTTAGCACAGTCTACAGGTCATATTTATTGAGGAATTTCATTGTAACTTGGTGTGTTGACTTCATACAATGTCTAGATGAGAAAGTGCCCTTTTGGACATGATTGGGCAACTGTGACGGCTACAGGGGCCCAAAGCCTGAAAACCTTTAGCACAGTCTAGAGGTCATATTTATGAAGGGATTTCATTGTAACTTGGTAGGATGACTCCAAATAATGTCTGGATGAGAACGTTCCATTTTGATCGCGATCATGCAGCCTTGATGGGTGCCCGAGCCCAAAAACCTTTAGCATAGGCAAAAGGTCATATTTATGGAAGGATTTCATTGTAACCTGTTAGGTTGACTCCATATAATGCTTAGATGATTACATCCCCTTTTGGTCGTGATTGGTCAGTTGTGATGGCTACAAGTGCCCAGTGCTTTCCTTATGGAAAATGTTGCGAGAGCAATAATATGAGCTTGTGAAATCACTTGCGAGCTCAACTTGAGCCTGCCAACCATGTTGTCCAACATCAAAACAATTTGTATTTATTTAGTGGTGTTTAATGTCACCTATTTATGCACAATAGCTAAGCTTGACACAACAGGACATAAAGTCAAGTTTAGTCAATCGTTTATCCCCATGTTGTCCATTTTAGAGGACTTCCACCCCAAGCATCAGTGACTGGGTAGTAAAGCAGAACTTGTTTACCATAGTAAAGAAAGCACTACCTCATTTTCCGGGGTTCCCACAGGAAAATCTTCCAAGGCAATGTATATCCCCGTGAATCATCGTGAATAGATAGGGTTAACAGTCAGTCAGAACCCAGCAGGAGTATCAGACCTGGTGGATGGTTTGGGTGAAATAAAGTTTAATTCGGGACGATTCGGTCTGGGGACAATTTGTTTGATGACATCAGTCAGCAGAAGTATCAGACGTATCTGACGGTACCTGGGGGACGGTTTGGATTTCAGGTGTGAACGGAACCTAACAATCGATATCGTGATTTATAAGAAGCACCGACCTCGCTGCTAATGAAATTAGTTCCCTTGATGTGCAACATCATCACTGAATGATTATTGTCAAATAGAATACCGACCTCGGAGAGAACATGGTCAAGGTCAAAAACAACACAAATGAAAACCATCACTCCGAAACAATCACACTGTAAAACCCACTGCCTTCGGAAAAAAAGCACACGACGGGTAAATTATTAGCGCTAAACACGATGCACGCATTGTTTTCCAAAATCAAAGGTATGTCAAATGAGAAGCTTGGAGTAAAACACAATTCATTCAGAACGAAGATCGAGCGAATACAGTTGTACAGTTCGAGCCAAAAATTGACGGGCACAGTTTTTAGCGCTTGTTCATTGGAAAATGCGAGCGCTTATGCGCCCGCTATATGGGAAGGACTGAGTGCCTGAAGCCCGAAAACCTTGAGCACAGTCTACAGGTCATATTTATGAAGGGATTTCATTGTAACTTCTTCGGATCACTCCAGATGATGCCCAGATGAGATTGTCCCCTATGGTTGTGATCATTCAGCCATGATGGCTGCCCGAGCCCGAAGCCTGAAAAACCTTTAGCACAGTCAACAGGTCATATTTATGAAGGGATTTCATTGTAACTAACTTGGTAGGTTAACTTCATATAATGTCTAGATGAGAACGTCCCCTTTTGGACATGATTGGGCAATTGTGACGGCTAAAGGTGCCTGAAGCCCGAAAACCTTTAGCACAGTCGACAGGTCATATTTATGAGGGGATTTCATTGTAACTTGGTAGGATGACTCCAAATAATGTCTAGATGAGAACATCCCATTTTGATCGTGATCATTCAGCCTTGATGGGTGCCCGAGCCTAAAAACCTTTAGCATAGGCAAAAGGTTATATTTTTAGAAGGATTTCATTGTAACCTGTTAGGTTGACTCCATATAATGCCTAGATGATGACATCCCCTTTTGGTCATGATTGGTCAACTGTGATGGCTACAGGTACCTGAAGCCCAAAAACCTTGAGCACAGTCCACAGGTCATATTTATGAAGGGATTTCATTGTAACTTTGTAGAATCACTCCAGATGAGAATGTCCCCTTTTGGTTGCGATCATTCAACCATGATGGCTGCCAGAGCCCAAAGCCCAAAAACCTTTAGCACAGTCTACAGGTCATATCTATTAAGGGATTTCATTGTAACTTGGTAGGTTGACTTCATATAATATCTAGATGAGAACGTCCCCGTTGGACGCAATTGGGAAACTGACGGCTACAGGGGCCCGAAGCCCGAAAACCTTTAGCACAGTCTACAGGCCATATTTATGAAGGGATTTTAATGTAAATTGATAGGATGACTCGTTTTGGAATAATTTCACTGTAACTTGGTAACTTTTGTTGATATACGTTAACTGTGAGGGCCACATACATTAACTGTGAGGTCATATTAACCCACCCCTCAGCTCTTTAGTACAGTGTACACCTCATATTATTTTTATTATAAACATAGCATACAGGGAACAGAAATGAACATATTCCCAATTATCACAATTCTTGTCTTATTTCATAATCCTTTCATAAACATTGAACATTATCCTTTTCATCAAACACAACACACAAGTTAAGCTACTGTGTCATTGACACTTTCATTGTTCAACTTGGCATGCTCAGCTCCATAGGGAGGGAGTGGGGGAAATGCTCCAAAATATTTTTAAAATCTTCTCATGAACCAGTGTGTACAATGACTTGATATTTGCTATGGAGCTCCCTTTTGAGGTGCAGAATCAAGTTTGTTCAAACAAAGTTTGTGAAGGAATATTTGACTTTGTAATGGGAGGGGTAAGAATTTCTATTTCAAGAACCGGTGTGCCAACTTCAACCAAATTTAGCATGAGTCCTAAGTAATTGATTGATGCCTAAAAAAAAAAATTTTCACAGTCCTCTGACAACCCCAGGGGCTAAAAACAGAAAAAAAATCAAAAGCCCATATATCCCAAACCAGAAGGAACAGAGAACTGGTATGTGGTATGAAACATCCTTAGGACCAGAAGGAGGGATTTGTTAAAAAAAATTGCCACTAGTTCAGTCAGGGTGTCTGGTGGAGGGTATTGAAAAATGATGAGTCAGCATTTTTGCATAGTTTTATCTCAGGAGGATTTCATTCACAGAAATATTTGATTGACATATTGTGTTCTTAAATAAACAAAGATTCTGTTATGAACATTTAATCTTGTTATTACAATCTGTCAATTCTGTGGGGGGGGGGGACTTTTGTTTGTTTTAGAAAGATTTTTATTTATGTTTAATGAACCATTTCAATGCTGGAAAACATCCGATACCTGTATGCATGTCTTTAATTTAACCCCCTCAAGGCTGCAGTGTGGGTTCCAAAGATTTTTATTGATGCCATAAACAAACAAAAAACCCTTTCAATACTGTTTTTTCTGGTTCCTTGCAAAAAAAATGATATGATTCCTGTCTGAATATCTTTAATTTAATTTAACCCTCTCATGACTTCAGTGTGTTTTTTTCCAAAGATTTTTCTCTCTCATGATGGACTCTTTCTCTACTGATTTCATGTTGAATGAACCCTTTCTATGCTGGAAAACATTTATCTGATTCCTGTGTGCATGTCTTTAATTTAGCCCTCTCAAGACTGCAGGTCTGTAGCAGGGAGTTCCAAAGATTTTTAGCTCATCTTGACAATGTCAAGCTGAGCTAATCTCATTGCTCTCCATCCGTCTTCCGTCAACACCATGTTTTGGTCTTCTCCAAAGCCACTGGGCCAATTCAATTGAAAGTTTGTGTGAGTGATGGTCCCGAAGGGGCATTGCATTTTTAGCTGCGACTAGCAGCTCTGTAAGTAAGTAATCTTTTATTTCTGTGACATGTGTATTGTACATTTATCCAACATTATAAGAAAAACAATTATGTGATTACACCCGGCCTATTAGGCCTATATGTCACACTTTTTACCTCGTTGATTACATCCACATTGCGCAAAGGTAGATGGAAAATAGTCATTATATTAACGCCCTTCCCTGAACTCGTCTCTCTTCGCTGTACATAATGGTACAGGGAAGAGAGAGGAGTCCAGCTAGTGGCGCATTGATAATTAGTACATGGTTTGGTTTCATAAAGAGGGTGACCAATTACTTTTGTAAGTGGCAATGTCGGTCTGTCTGTCGGTCGGTCGGTCTGTCTGTCGGTCGGTCTGTCTGTGGCCAACGAGTTTCAAAACTCAATAACTTTTGAAATACTTGATGGAATGACTTTATATTTGGCATGTAAGTGTATCTTATTGATGTCTAGCCACTGTTCAATGCATGTGTTGTTCCAATTATTTTTCTTGGAGTTATGGCCCTTGATGAACTTAGAAATTTGTGACCAATTTTTGGACTTGCAGATTGCACCACCCGTCGCAGCTACGTCGTCGATGTCGCGATTTTTGTTCAACTCAACCCCATAGGGAGGGAGGGAGTGGGGGGAAAAATGCTCCAAAAATATTTTTTAAAATCTTCTTCTTATGAACTCGTGTGTACAATGACTTGATATTGCTATGGAGCTTCCTTTTGAGGTGTAGATTCAAAAAATTCCTGCATCCCCATGGGAACCCTGGAAGCTAAAAATAGAAATATTTTCAAACGCCCATATTTCCAAAACCACACGGAACAGAGAGCTGTTATTTGGTATGCAGTATCCTTAGGGACAGTAGAATTGAATGGTAAAAAAAAAAATTGCCATCGGTTTTTGTTCTGTAATGGGCATCGAAAAAGATGCTGAGTCAGCATATTTGCAAAAATTTTAAAAAATCTTTTCTTCAGAAACAGTAATCAGAACCAATCATCAGAATCTTTTGATATTCGGTATACAACATTCATAGGGGTGTCAGATACAAGTTTGTTAAAATAAAGCCCATTGGTTCATATTTGGGCCCAATATAGGAGCCCGAATTTTTTACATAGGGTAATATGGGGAATATTCTTTAAAAATCTTCTTCAGAACCACCAGTTAGAATCTTATAATGTTTGATGTACATCATTGGTATGAGGGTCAGATTCAAGATTGTTCAAACCAAGTCCCTAGGTGAATATTTGGGCTTCATATGGAAGCCCAAATTTTAACTTTGTTCAATATGGGGGATAATTTTTAAAAATCTTCAGATCCACCAGGCAGAATGCTTTCATATTTGGTATACAACATCTCTAGGGGGGTCAGATTCCAGTTTGTTCAATTCAAGAGCCTGGGTTAATATTTGGGCTCCATATGGGAACCTGAAATTTAACTTAGTACAATATGAGGGAATTTCTTCAAAAATCCTCTTCTTCAGATCCACTTGTCAGAATGCTCTCATATTTGGTATACAACATCTGTAGGGGGGTGTCAGATTCAAGTTTGTTCAAATCGGATCCATGGGGTAATGTTTGGGCTCGCTGTGGTAGCCCAAATTTTAACTTGGTGCAATATGAAATTTCTTTAAAATTTCTCTTCTTCAGATCCAACAGCCAGAATGTATTCATATTTGGTACACAATATCTCTAGGGAGGTAAGATTCAACTGTGTTCAAATCGAGAGCCTGGGTTAATATTTGGGCTCCATATGGGTTGCCGGAATTGGCCATTTTGCTGAAGATTTAAAAATTTTGTATTCGGTACCCTCTAGAGGTGTGTATCTAAGATTAATCCATAGGTTGCATCAAGTGGCTTCATAGGGGAGCCCTACATTTTACATTATGATCAACTGAAGAAAAGGCATGATGCCTGGATTATTTTTGTCACTCCTGAGGGACTCAAGGATTGACAGTGTATGCTATGGAGATGGATTGCTTAATGTAGATTCATTCTTGGACTCTGTTTATATTGTGTTCTGTTCAAGATGAGCGCTTCAGGCCCCATGGGGTCTCTTGTTTTGGTAAAATAGGACCCAGTCACCAATGCTTGGGAGGTGCAAACCCTCTCTAAAATGGACAACATGGCTTATTAATGCTCACCCCTGGTCTTGAGTTGATACTCATGTTGTGGTCATGATTAGCCATTGTGCAAAAATGTGTGACCATAAACACCAATAAATAAATAATAGAACACATTGGAACTCAGGGGACGTACTGTCTACTGAACCTTTCTACAGTGATTTTCATAAATATTGGCATGATTTTAACCCCTTTTAAACATGTTTTCAGACTTAGTTTCTTTGTGTTTGAAATTGGGCTTTGCCACATACTTTCTTACTTTAATTCTTGCATGGTCAATACAACTTGATGACTGCATTTACATCAATGATTTCTTTTATTGGTTTTGGGAAATATTTAAACCTTTTTAGCTCATCTTGACAAAGTCAAGCTGAGCTAATCTCATCGCTCTCCGTCCGTCGTCCGTCATTTGGTCTTCTCCTCCAAAGCCACTGGGCCAATTCAAGTGAAAGTTTGTGTGAATGATGGTCCCGAAGGGGCATTTCATTTTTGTTCAACTCAGCATGCCCAGCCCCATAGGGAGGGAGTGGGGGAAAATGCTTCAAAATATTTTAAAAATCTTCTTCTCAAGAAACAGTGTGTACAATGACTTGATATTTGCTATGGAGCTTCCATATGAGGTGTAGAATCAAGTTTGTTCAAACAAAGTTCGTGATGTAATATTTAGCTTTGTAATATGAGGGGTAAGATTTTTGGCCCCGCCCAAAATTTCTCTTTTCTGAACCGATGGTCCAGTATGAACCAAATTTGGTTTGTGGTAGTATTGGGTCATAAGTACTTGACCCATGCAAAAAAAAAAATTCCTGCATCCCCCATGGGAACCCTGGGAGCTAAAAATAGAAATATTTTCAAACGCCCATATTTCCCAAACCCCACGGAACAGAGAGCTTTTATTTGGTATGAAGTATCCTTATGACCAGTAGAATTGAATGGTAAAAAAAAATTGCCATCGGTTATGTTAGGGTGTTCTGTAATGGGCATCGAAAAAATGCTGAGTCAGCATATTTGCAAAAATTTTAAAAAATCTTTTCTCCAGAACCAGTCATCAGAATCTTTTGATATTTGGTATACAGCATTCATAGGGGGGTCAGATAAAGGTTTGTTGAAATAAAGCTCATTGGTTCATATTTGGGCTCTCTACAGAAGCCCAAAGTTTTATCATAGGGTAATATGGGAAATATTCTTTAAAAATCTTCTTCTTCAGAACCACCAGTCAGAATCTTTTAATATTTGGTATACATCATTGTTATGAGGGTCAGATTCTAGATTGTTCAAACCAAGTCCCTAGGTTAATATTTGGGCTTCCTATGGAAGCCCAAATTTTATCTTTGTTCAATATGGAGGGTAATTTAAAAAAATCTTCAGATCCATCAGTCAGAATGCTTTGATATTTGGTATGCAACATCTCTATGGGGGTCAGATTCAAGTTTGTTCAAATCAGATCCCTAGGTATATCTTTGGGCTCACTATGGTAGCCCAAATTTTTACTTAGTGCAACATGAGGAAATTTCTTTAAAAATCTTCTTCTTCAGATCCACCAGTCGGAATGCTTTTATATTTGATATACAACATCTCTAGGGGGGTCAGATTCCAGGTTGTTCAATTCGAGTGCCCAGGTTAATATTTGGGCTCCATATCGGAACCTGAAATTTAACTTAGTACAATATGAGGGAATTTCTTCAAAAATCTTCTTCTTCAGATTCACTTGTCAGAATGCTTTCACATTTGGTATACAACATCTCTAGGGGGGTCAGATTCAAGTTTGTTCAAATCAGATCCATAGGTTAATATTTGGGCTCGCTATGGTAGCCCAAATTTGAACTTAGTGCAATTCGAAGAAATTTCTTTACAATTTCTCTTCTTCAGATCCAACAGTCAGAATACGTTCATATTCTGTACATGTACAACATCTCTAGGGAAGTCAAATTTAACTGTGTTCAAATCAAGATCCTGGGTTAATATTTGGGCTCTCTACGGGAGCAGGAATTGGCCATTTTGCTGTAGAATTAAAAATTTTGTATTCAGTACCCTCTAGAGGTACTAAAATTAATCCACATAGGTTGTATCAAGGGGCTTCATAGGGGAGCTCTACATTTTACTTGTGATCAACTGAAGAAAAGGCATGACGCCCAGATTATTTTTGTCACTCCTGAGGGACTCGAGGATTGACAGTGTAGCCTATGGAGATGGCTTGCTTAATGTAGACTCATTCTTGGACTCGGTTTAAATTGTGTTCTGTACAAGATGAGCGCTTCAGGCCCGGTGGGGCCTCTTGTTTCCAGTCAGTTTTACTTAGTATTCCCAGCTTAAAGTTTCGGATTAAAGGTTTGCTTTTCAAGGCTGTACCTTTCATACTTCAAACACTATGTTTCAACGTCATTGTTAGCTCACCAAAGGGAGCTTAACTTATCACTTGGTGTCTGTCGTCATCGTCCGTCGTGAACTTTACATTATCGACTACTCCTCCCAAACTACTGAATCAAATTGAACCAAATTTGGTGTGCATGTTCCCCATCATATGTCAATTCAAACTTGTACAAATAAACTTGCCGCACCCACAGGGGTTACCACAAGGGGCATAACTCTGATAGCACCCATGAATTTCTTTCCAAAATTAAAAAAATCTTCTTCAGATCCACCAGGCAGAATTCTTTCCTATTTGTTATACATTATCTCTAGGGGGGACAGATTCAAGTTTGTTCAAATCGGCCCCCTGGATTCATATTTGGGCTCACTATAGAAGCCCAAATTTGAACTTAGTGCATTTTAGGCAAATTTCTTTAAAAATCTTCTTCTCCAGATCCAGCAGGCAGAATTTTTTGATATTTGGTATGCAACATTGTGGGGTGGATCTGATTCAAGTTTGTTCAAATCAGCCCCCTGGGTTCATATTTGGGCTCAGTATAGGAGCCCAAATTTGAACTTAGTGCATTTCAGGCAAATTTCTTTAAAAATCTTCTTCTCAAGATCCAGCAAGCAGAATCTTTTGATATTGGGTATGCAGCATGCTTAGGAGGGTTAGATTCAAGTTTGTTCAAGCCAAGTCCCTGGTTTCATATTTGGGCCCACTGTGGTAGCCCGAATTATAACTTAGTTCAAAATGAGGAATTTTCTTTAAAAATCTTCTTCTTCAGATCTAACAATCAGAATGTTTTGATATTTGGTATGCAACATCCTTTAGGGGGTGAGATTCAAGTTTGTTCAAGCCATGTCCCTAAGTCCATATTTGGGCTCACTGTGGGAGCCCGAATGATAACTTGGTTCAAAATGAGGAATTTTCTTTAAAAATCTTCTTCTTCAGATCTAGCGGTCAGAATGTTTTAATATTTGGTATGCAGCATCCTTAGGGGGGTGAGATTCAATTTTGTTCAAGCCATGTCCCTAGGTCCATATTTGGGCTCACTGTGG